>JAAXYV010000079.1:1425-16744 GCA_036851875.1 Novacerus sp. FZ-2019
GATGCATGGGAAGCAAGAGCAGTGAAGCCAAAAATATCCGCGAAAAGTATGGATACGTTTTCATGTTTTTGAATGTATATTTTGTGAAACTGTCTAGCAACTGGAGATACTAATTCCGATTTCATTTCATGTGCAACATGGCCAGGCAAAACAGAAAGTAGTAATCTCTCTGAAACGTAACAAGAATTCAACATGAAGTATAGGAACATACTATATATCTGAAGTGGGTGATAGTGAATTATTCGTAATTATAATTCAGGAACATGTGGCACCCATGGCTTAATATTAATGAATTACCGAGTTTGTCATTTTCATCATGTGCAGCTAGCCGAGCTTGAATGGACTGGCGTGTGTCCAAAAAAGCCTTCCTTGTAGCACCTTCAGCCCTACGGTGAATCCAAAAGCCGGTTAAAGCAATGATACTCCAAGTCAGACCATTGGCGATTAGTTCGGAACCTTGAAGATATCGGAAAGACTCTCCAAAAATTAAAGCACAAACAAAATGCCCCGTGGTTAAAAAAACTGACAGAATGACTGCCACCCACAGGGGAATCTCTAAAGACACGAAGGCAATGAAGAGTACGTACGCAACCGCCCAGGCTCCTTCTGCCGCCACCATCGCCACACCTGAACAAATAAACAAATACAAAAGTAAAACATTACGGTCAGCTTGCGCATTTACACTAGAAATTTAATATAGCTATGAATGAGCGTTTGAACTGAAACTTCAATGACCATAAAAAGTATACAATGTGAATTGTTTTTGTAAATCTTGTGTTTACAATTCAAAATATTACGCTACAAGTTACAACTAAACAGACTAAACTGGAAATCACTATGAGTTATTAATGTAAAAAATCACACAATATACAAGGTAAAAACCAAATACCAAAGCGTATTTTTTACAAGTACGTTCAGTTCAAACTAAATTCAATGCTGAATGAAGAAATAAATATTCCAATTCAAAATTAGGAATATAACCATATATCACACAACATCAAAATAGCAATGTTTTTAGTGGTGTCTTACCCATTCTATGGGGAATAGGTGCAGGTAGAGCGATGATACAAAAAACAACAGACAGAAGAACCCAGGCAGTAGTTAGGATCCATTCTCGTCCATAAAGTCGCTGAAGAATCCAAAGACCAACAAGAGTTATAGAAGTCAGTACAAGAGCCAATGTCTCCATTGACACCCGAAAATTGATAAGGGCAATGAGGGCATTTCCGAGAGCAAAAATAAGAAATGAGGATCTATTTTGAACTTTGGCCGAGTAGCGTTGAAAAAGTGATTCCAACTCGACATTTTCAAAGCGTTCACTCCACCGCCAGCCACGCTCTATTGTTTTAACACGATGGTCCATTCTGCATTGTTAAGTCACCTTAAATCACTTCACCAACACCACCACCACCGAATCCGAAATTTCGGATGGATGANTTAAATCACTTCACCGACACCACCACCACCGAATCCGAAATTTCGGATGGATGATGAAGAGATGAGTATGAGATGAGATGAGGGGATGAATGAGGAGGACACTACAATACATACACAGACACAACACAACCAAGAAACAAGAGAGATATTGGATTACCTATATATAATATTATTCTCAGTCTCCTCACGACCACGAACCCGAGCGAAGGAAGGGAAAAGTGACAACTGTCAGGCAAGGGAACCGAAGCATGGGGCGGCAACTTGAAACTTGGATCCTGCGTGACTCTCACGGTACTCTTGCCCTTCCAAACTTCCGTCATTACAATGTTTAACCTTTAAGCATAATTACCTTACTTACGTAGTACGCAGCGCAAGCTAATTTGCCCAAAGGTTAACGCAGCATTTTCTTGTGGTTGGTGAGAGTAAAAGTAAACATTCCATTGTTTATGTTTACTTTCATTACGTCAGGTTAAAGTCCAACTTTACTAAAACACTGCTCTCAGTTACTTTTGTTAATTTTATCAGACTACTACCTACTCTGCAACTGAGTAGTATAGTGTAGTGTAGTAGCAATAGCAATGAAAGGAGGATATTATTATCGAGCACTTTTGTGTTTACTGACTGCGGCTAACCAAATATGTAGAATTAAACTCCGATGAGCAACACTTATTATTATACCACTCGACTCTTTGTCTTCTGCTGCATGCAAGCAACTTTGAATCTTTGAATGTAGAATATAGAGCTCATTGAAATATTATGATATTATTATATGTAAACTATACAAAGAAAATCTAAGGAGCCGCATCATACTATACCGTCGCCACAGAACCTATGATGTATGTACAAAGTACAGGCAAACAAGTTTTACTTATTTACTTTTACTTTAGTTATTGGGGGGTATATAAAAACTAGATTTCTATATTGTATGGAGTTATTTCTTATATATTACCTACTTGCTGACCACTCTCATGGCTTAGCCATTGGCTGAAAATGCAAATCCACATGTTGCAGTGTGCACTGTGCAGTCAAGATGAAATGACCCACAAAGCTCTTTACACAGATGGTACAACTACACATGGTATTTATGTATGTAGTGCACTTAAAGGTTAACAAGACATTTTTACTGAAAAGTGTATGCCCATATGTAAACAAGCATATATAAGGATGAATATATCAGGCAAGTAAACTTCGCTACTCTATACTGTTTTTTCCTAGTAATTTTCCTGTATGCGTCATGTCGGAAAGTCGATGGAAAAAGTGAAGTTGGTGGATGAAACCTTTGCACCAACATTTCATGCCATACATGCAATATAAGGATAGTCAAAATAGTAAAATGATTGAAATGTTCGAGTTAACTTTCGTTAACTTTATATTATATCCTATGAAATACATAGAGTAGCATAGAATGGAGAGTTCGACAAACAACTGGCTCGAATATCGCTATATAACACTTATGGCACTTTGCAATCAATGTGTAATTATAAATGTATCAATCATCGGTTTCTTACCCAGGAGCAAAGTTATAAATCGCTTTCTGATCGCTAATGGTGAAGAAGACTTGTAAAGCAAATTTTTTTAAACAAAATGTTACCGAAACATCCTTCAAAAAATCTAAGGAGGAAATGACGGGAGACGGTATAGCAAGCATAAATAGGTGTACTATACTATCAAGCAGAGTATATAGTGAGATTATGTCTGTGAAATTGCACATTTTCGGATCCCAGACTGGAATGGGTCTGACTGAGACTGAACTGAACCATTCTGGCTGTTGTGCTTGGGCTTTGTGTTGGCGTATGTTATATACGCCCACTGAAAAGGGAAACTATAATATTACTACATCAACATAGCAAGGAAAGGGCAAAACAGAAATCATACCAAATGATTATGGCATGTGAACCACCCCGAAAACCCGACTTGCTTTGCTGTGCTGGATCCAAGAGAGGTGATGGAGATCATTTAATCGGTAATGTACTCAAGTCAAGGCTTATGTAAAGGGAGTAATAAAGCTCGTAATTTAATACATACATGAGTGTACGTTCTCATATACATATGTACATTCGCAAAAAGCCAAGCAGCACAGTAAATATAACAGCACCAGGAAATTTAGCAATTCCACATTCACTTTTCACGATCCCTGTCTATTGATTTCCCATTTGAAACAGGGAAATCCCCGTTAGGAAAATAGGGACATTGGAATTAGGTAGGGCTATATGAGTAAATAGCTATTTGCACAGCTATTGATTTCACATGTAGTGAGAACACAGTAGTATATATACTAGGTAGTAGCAAGTCACTTAGGCTCCCTAAAGAGAAGATTCATCCTAGTCCCACAAAAATTCTATTACTCTGATCCCACACCCCACCCCATGTAATTTACAAGTCGCGTTACCTGTTTCCTTTCGCTACAGCCGAAGATGGATTGAAAATCGTACAAGGCAATTCAAAGTTCCAGAACATTTCTCTCTCTGACCTGATCTTGCATATCTAACCTGATTCATTCACTCTGAACTGACGTTTAAAAGGATGAAAAGACCATAATATACTAATCCACTGAACTGAGGAGACACAGCATTCTCTCTCAATAGAATTAAATTCAATACGAGGTTCATATAACCCTATTACAGTGTAAAATTAAATAACTACCTAATCTCTTGGGTGTTTGAGGAAGTTACACAAGAGACACCCGCCTCTACAGTGTTTACAGCAAACCACACTGTTTGCTTTATAAATCTGAATTTTGAATACGCGGTCGATATTAGGGATACTTGTCTATACATTATTCAGTATTTGTGCAATTTAATTAGTCTGATGAAGCCATCCCGAAAATTGTTCATGCGGTTGGTTTGGGTTTACTCACTTACTGTGCCTGAAGAGCAGGGATAATAATGTAGCTTTTGTCAGTCACTGTCTTTACAAGATTGCTGTGAGCTATTTGTGGCATGTACTTAGTGTGAGAGATTAAACTCATTAATACTGTCTCCATTTGTTGGCTCTCGAGTGTGAATATATTTTACAGTTACTTTGTCATTCAGTTCATAAGGGTATTACTATTATCCATACTACACTTATGCACCATGGACCAAAGACAAATACTATACTAGTTTAATTTTCAGCTTGGATAATGAACCACCTGGGTAGAATTTCAGATGAAGCTGAACAGCCAGAAATAAAATACGCCACGCCTGTCTAAAACTTTGCTTAACCCAAACAATGGGAGCTATAGCTAGAAGATGGAAGACCAGATTAAAATCGTTTGTGGTTTGGGATGACGCTCATGGAAGAATTAACAGGATTCTGCTTTCTCTGCTTTCACTCTTTCTGGATTTGGTTTGGCTGAGAGGCACGATGTTTCATTATGGCTTAGCACTGCACTACACAACATGATAAGAATTCGTCTTTTGTAATTGAAATCTAATGTCAGCCCCATGTGATGTTTAATGCAGTTTTAATGGACTTTGGTCATTCACAGTCCTTTTTCTTTGCACTACTTTACTTTTACAAACTGTGAGTCAGTTGGAGTCACAGATACTACTGTTGTAATGTAATGGGTTTTACAGATATTGTGGCCGTGATTTTTATTGCTGAGAAAATCAAGGAGGCGTGATGTTGAATGAGAGATAAAAAAAGTTCAGTTAACGCTCCGTTTGCAATTTTTATAGACCATTTGCTTTTGAAGAGAGCAGACGTCCAACAATAAGCCTCCTCTTTCTTTTATCGAGAAAAGAATCTCCAAGTAAAGCTGAAGAGTTGAAGACTGACTGACAGACATGGGAAACGTGAGATTATTTCTTTTTGTCGGAGTATTTGCACTTCTCTCTGTGATTTGGAAAGGATGTGAGGCTTGTGAAACACTCCCTTCTTCCCTTCATATTATCAAAGGTTAGAGTTCATTGTTATTAATAAATAATACTGTAATAAAAGTATCATGTACTTTCCACTGTTCTCTGTCAACACTCGGTTCGTTTTTACAGAGATTTATGGGCAAGGAGGACAATTAGAAAGAACGTGCGAGGGCGAAGTAGCTGTTAGCAAATGCGAAGGAAGCTGCTCCTCTAAAGTACGACCATCTGCCATTTCTCACTCTGGATTTCTGAAGGTATGAATCGTTCACATTTTTATAACCTTTAGACTACTACTCTTAGATAGTGTATAGGATGACTTGCATAACTTTTATTTATTTTATCCGGCTATGATGTTTCCTTATAACGTACACATACGCACATACACCCTTTCCCTTTTCTGGGAGGAAAGAAATCACAGTAACCAATAAAAAATGAAAGTCACAAGGGCGCTAGGTAGAATAGTTGTCAATGTACTTAAATGTTGAATGTATACCCTACATTGTGCAGGACTGCCAATGCTGCCGAGAAACAACTCTTCGCTTGCGGGAAGTCACCCTGAGCAAATGCTACGATTCCGATGGCAACGCGTTGAATGGTGAGAAAGAAAGTTATACCGTGCAGCTTAGGGAGCCAGCAGACTGCCGGTGTTACCGGTGCGGAGAGTCAAATGGTTCCAAAAAATAGTGGGTAGACAATTTCTAAATCGGTCGCATTCGTTGAGCCCTGCGACACTACCCCGTCAAGTAAAAGTCAAGTCGTCTGGTCCGTATTTATTTATTTGTTGGTACGTATGTGATTGTGTTGATGAGTGTATTCCAGTTAAAATAAATGCGTAGTCAAAGTATATACTAAAATTTAGATACCTACATGATTTCCCAGAACGTAGTTGAGTTGCAGAAAATAAGAATAAAAACACACACTTTGATTTTACACTTTTGAGTTTACTCTGTTTACTTTGCACTTGCGTTAGATTTCAGATAGTTTCAGCTTTCATTCGGTATTTATGCATGTATTGCTCAGGTGAAATTGATTTTTATGGATAAGTTTAGATTAATTGGATGCGTTCAAATTGACTTGATGAATCAATGAGAATACAGTATAAGCCATAACAGAACAGAGAGAAGAGAGACGTAAGTAATATGTTAACATTTAGGTTTCTACTCCGTAACTGAAACCTAGTCGTTGAGATGTGCTTTCATAGCTTGGGCAGTTGACTTTCTTAGCAAAATTTGCCACAACTCGGTTCTTCTCACGATCAATGGCAACAGAAGCAAAGGGATACATACCAGCATCATAGTCCCACTTCTACTCCCAAAGAGAACAAGTTAATCCATTTAGGATATATTAAGCATGAGCCCTTATGCTCCTTCCTCAGTACAATCTAATCAGTTTGTATAGGTAGGTAAATATATATTTTATGCATTTCATATTATATTAGAACCTTCATGGCATGCGTCATGGGAATGGAACTTCGTCCTTTTGTCTTCCAGTCCTTTATGCAGTCATTAGCATAGCCTTTCATCTCGCACATTTCTCTCTCGTACTCTTGGTTCATCTTTGCTCCCCAAACAGAATCCATGTATTTTGCGCGACTTTCCCGACATTTTTTCTCCGACTGGGGAATTCAAACCAGAAACCAAAATGAAATGCATGCATAAAATCAGTTTAGATCATCTAAGTATATACTTCACGACGATGAAGAAAGAAACCAAGAAAAATAACTTTCGCACGACTGACTGCCTACTCCACTAACCACTTTCACTAGTTTCAAGTTTGGAACTTTCAGCCTAAGTCATGATACTACAAGGACTGAGGCTGACAGTTTACTTTGGGATAGCCTTCTACAATAATTTTACGAAGTAAATTGATCCCTTTGGTAAACTGAACTTCGCAATACATCCTGTATCTTGTCTCGTTTTTTCCTGACTTTCTACTGCATCTACTCTGACACAAGAAAGGAGACAGACCGGCGGGGGTGAATTTGAGAATGCTTTTATCAAGATAAGAGCATTCAAGAGGAGAAACTCTTTTCTCTATACACAACATCTACGATACGTACATTAAAATTGTCCCTTTAGGGTTCTCTGTACCACAATAGAACATTTGATTGAATGATATACGAGACGAGAGGAAAACTTACAGCCTGAGCTTGATTGAAGAGCGCAATGTCCTCCGCTTTCTTGCGCTTCTCACTCTTTTGTGAACATTCCTTATGAAAGTTTTCGGCCTCATTCAAGCGTTCTCTGGCCCACTCACGGGATGAATCCAACAGCTGCCTTTTGCTCAGCTCTATACTGCGAAGACGAGTATTATATGAGAACGAAGGACTTGTCACATACATTTTTCTACAGACAACTTTTGTGCTTTCAACAATCTACTTCTACTATCCTTTTCTTACTTTTTGAAACCCAATTTTATTGAGATTAATAAACTTTGAAAACAGAATTAAACTTTCTATTGGTTTCTGTAGGTAAAGATGGAAGCAGTTACTTTTGTAACCCAAAGTGAATTGTGTTTTCATAATATTATTTCAACATTTTATGTCTATGGCAACATACTTTTGACGCTCCCAGAAATCTCTGTAGATATGTTCCATGAGTTTTTCCTTTAAAGCACCTTTTGTGCTGAATTTCTCTTTCCATTCGGCTTCCCTATAATAAAATTCACATCGATGAAGTACAGTGAAAGTACCAGTAAATGCTTTCACCGGCGCGTCAGATGTCACAGTAATTGAGAAGAACTACATTGATTTTATTACGGCATGGGATAGTAGAGGAAGTATAGTAAAGTGGGTATAGAAATAAGAATAAAAACATCTTCCTTCCGCCCTTTCGAATACACATTGAAACATAATTTCTCTGTTTTTATAATGCTAAAATACTTCAAACACAACTTACCATTTCTGTTTTAATGCATCGTATTTCCCTTCGTTTTTCTTTCTCTCTTTCTGCATCTCTACCAAAACTGCACCAGCCTTCTCACCCATTCTAATATTATTCGCCACTTTTTCGTCAATTAGCTACATATTAGATTCATTAATGATACATGTAGTTCATTAACTCAATTTATTTAATTTGCATTCTATTAAGTGTAACAACAGTGCATGTTATGTCATGATTTGTCATCAGGAAAATATGAGATGGCATCTTCTGTGGCATGTGCCCATTTGCTTAATTAAATGAAATGGAATGAATTTTAGACTCGCCTGTTTATCTTTAGCTTTTCGTATATTATCCACACGCTGCTTGTACTTATTGAACTCACAGGCTTGGCGGTTTATTTCATTTTCGTGGCTTTCTATGAAGGAATCTACAGCTAAATGGTTCTGCATTTCTTCTAAACGCTCAGTCCTTAGACGACTCTGCTCTCTCCTTTTCTGTATGGGTTTCACATTATAAAATATACAGTAGAAAGATTAAATGAGTTTCAAGAGACCATAAATATATCTAGGTGATAAAATTTTAAAAGTTATTTTGTATGCCTAGGAGGTTCAGAGAACTTCTAGAAAATTGTGTTTTATTAAGTGTTCCTTACTTCATCTGCGCCGCAAACAGGCTCCTTAATATCTTCTTTGTATGCCTCAGGCCGCTCGGGAAGATACTCTGTCATCAACTGTTTGATGCAAAGAAGCTCATTATTCATTTCTACCTCATGTTCTTTCTGACGAGATTCAAGTTTCTGTACAGATGCCAAAAGTCTGTAATATTCGTATCCACATAGAGAAGCAAATGGCAAAGTTTCTTTATTCATATGCCAAATAAGTAACTAGATTATTTTTTTTGCAATAATTTTCGTACTTTTGATTGACCGGCTTAATCTTGTTCTCCTTCTTGGTATAATCTGAACGACTATTTTTATGCATCATCTTTTCCATACAAGTGTCATTTGAAAAAGGTGGGCTGGCTTTTTCTTTTGACTTTTCTTTTAGTAGAATATCGTTGTCTTGCATCATCTTTATATAAAAGAGTGAAGAGAGGAATATAAATAAATACAATCGATGCCTGAATGCTATTTTTTTTTACACTGGAATGAAAGTTAGAAAATTTTATATTCCACATTCGTCTCATGAATTGGTAAGGATATAACGAAAACGATGCATATGATGAAGTACATTTCAGTGTACTAACGCATGTATAGTCTTGTAGTCACAATAATTTTGTAGTCAGCTGTCGGCTTAGGAATCGGTGTGTTATGGAATAAAGTGCTACAACATTACTGTAACATTACGTTGCTCAAAAGGAAAGAGTTTGGTTTGTCAATTTACTCATGTTTGCGTGCTTATTCTTTATAAATGATGTACTTTACATTCAGAATGAAAATGAAGCATGAATAACCAACCTTGGAATAGGCCAAAGCAGCGTTGAAATCGCGAATGAGACCTTTCCTGTGCAACATGAGTTTCTTTGCACGAGCAGACTGTTCTTTAGATTCTCTATGCTTCTCGCCCGCAACTTCTTCGATGAGTCGTCGGGAGCTTTCCACCTCCATCCGGTCTTTCTCCTCTTGCTTTCTCCGCTTCTTTTCCAGTAAGCTCTGCAGTCAGCATACATACATATATAATACACCAACAACGCCGGAACGGAATACAAATATGCATTTCTTATCTTTCCATTATCCATTTATCTATTTCATGCCTTAAGTAGGCAAGAAAGCATCCTATCCTATTCTGTCTGTTATTATAATATAAAGTTTTGCATTACAAGATGTATCAGATGGAAAATGTGTGTTGACACTGAGCTATAAAAAAACTTCCGTGTAGAGTCGGAAGTAAAATCAATACTTTTTGTGTGTGTAAAGAGAAGAGAGCTGTTAGGCAGGAGTTATACACACGTAAGATATAGATTCAGTGAGAACAGTTACATCCACTCCTGCTGACGCATTTTTCACATATTATTAGGTCTCGAATTCTGTCTCCGGGTTTCTCTATCTGCACCTACTCTATATCTACATTGAAATTCGGAATCAAATTCATGTCGACACAACTATATACTTGCCTCCGTTGTATGGTTCCACTGGGAATGATGGCATCGTGACCTCTCTTTCTCAAAGTCTTGCTTAGTTTTCATCTCTTCGTATGCCGCCACCATCCTCTCCCGTTCAGTGCCTTGGAGTCGCATACGATCGACTTCGTGAGTTGGTAAGACAATCGGTGGCAACTCCCGTTTGTGACACCACCGGGCCAGTGGACGCCGTACTCGATCATTGATTAGAGAGCTCTCTACACATTGTCTCCATGCTCTTTGAGGAAGTCTAACCCCCCATTTGAACTCAGGAACTCGGTACTCAATTCCTTTATTTTGTGGTAAGTCAATGGTCATTGTATTCTGAGCTTCGGGGCACATAGGATCGTTCAGCTCTGATTTCTTTATTACATCCGACTTTCCAGCCTTGACATTGGCTACTACTTCAGCGTCGGTATTCTCTGGAATGTAGCTTAGTGGGTCCTCTCGTGGACATGCTATTTCAGAAGCTGCTAGCACTGGGTCTGACTTTTGTGTCCAATTTATCTCGAGTGCTTGCGACGGGCCCAGCACCATCTGCGGCTTTTGCCCGACGTCAATCGTTAAAGGTGGTTGATCCACTTGGCTGCAGCGCACCCCAGGTCTACTATCTCCTTTGCTACTGACTGCTGCCGGTGGGTAGTCGAGGACAACTCCGTCCGGACAAAGGTTATTGTAAGTCTGTAATATCAACAGAACCAATACATAAAATTCCATGAATATTTCTACACTACTACACATTACTCATTCATACATAACCTTTGAGCATGAACGAGCTAAAAGTCAAGTTCCGGGTCACAGTCACATCACACTCAAACGACACAGGTGGTAAAAACACCGTACTTGACTTTACTGTAGGTAAAGGTGCTCTGTAAAATTAGTTATTACTTCATTCATGTACAAACAAGACACACAACGTTCACAGTTCTTATTCATTTGTATACTCTACACTTTTTTTTACATCCCTACCTACATAACCAAGAGTCATATACCTATGGGTAGTTGTGAGCTATGCAATAAGGTGAATAATAAAAGTGCACAGGGTTCAAAACAATCTTGTGAAGTGTTGTATTGTAGTAGCTTCCTGCTGAATTTTAATTAAAAATCTCAATAAGTAATTTTGTTGTGGTGCCGACAAGCGGTTGATGATGGTGCAGTTAATTTCATCTTCTACTTAGCAAGTTTGATTTTGTTCAAGTCCTTGTATTTCACAGTCAAGTTTTACTTTATGTTATACGTATTGTATATCTCAGTTATGTTGCATGGGAGACTCAGAGCAATGAAATGCAATGTGGAAAAGGTCAAATAACTTGCTGAATGACACTAAATGATTTAGAGGGCGAGTTTCAGTATGAGTGTGGCATAGCATGGGGGATGAACATCTTCAAGGAATACACAATGAGAATGAGGATTGAGAGCTGCATAATGTATTACAATATAGAATGAAAGGAAAGTGCAAACTCCGAAGCCAGCCAGATAAAAAGGCAGGTCGAGAAGACAAGAAAGAAAAGGATGAAATAAAATTATTAGCACAACCAAAGCAAGAAAACCAAGAACAAAAGGCTAAGGGTAATCTAATGGCTGGCAGTAGTAGTGTAATGTGTAATGGGCTGTAAACAGTCTCCTCAGAGACCATTCGAGGGACTCATGATGAAACTGAAGCTGAATACACAATTAGAAGATCATACAATTGAACTTAGGTTGTTCAAGTCAGGAATATTATGCTATGCTTAGGTATAGTTGTATGAATTGAATGGTTGCTTCTACCTACCAATATTGCTAAAAGAACTGATGAAATGAGAACTATGAGATGAAAGAACCGTTTGAAATTAATTGGCGACATGATGAAAGCTATGGTACAGAAGCTGCTCCTTTTGCAAATTATTTTAAATTCTGTACTCCACTCACGCTAATATATTTGAACAGCTCTGAATTAGTTTACTAGTTGCAGAATACATTGTTATTATTCATTAAGTACTCAGGCGTAATACACCTTTTTATGCTGATATTTGCCTTGCCTATATATGCAATTCATAGTCAGTCAATGCATTCATATAATATAATTAACTAAAACTACACAAACCATTGTATTTGGATCTCCAGCTCCACCACTATCCATGTTGAGATTTTAGTGTCGCCTTCTGCAATCATAAAGGATTGGTAGTTAAGTAAACGAGTAAAATCATCATTCAAACCTATAAAAGCCGGTCTCGATGAGACATCGAGGAAAATCTTTTTTTGAAAAGTAAAATACAACTTCACTGTTTGATGCGATTTCGCATTGATGAAAAATCGTATGCGTGAGAGTTAACGCTAAACTTGTTGACGCGATTTATCAAATTGCTTTAAACAAATAAGGTAACTAGTCGTAAATTATAAATTTTTGTTAATCTCAAAATTAATAGAATTTAGTGTCTCGAGTTTAATGCGCAAACATTATAACTGTAGGAAAAGAATATCAGGTTTTCATAATTGGAAATCAGTCAATGGATCTCTGCAATTAGATTTTGAACAGCAGGACAAGGAATATTTGATTGGGCTTAACTGAAATCGTAAAAATAAGAACAAGTTCTAAGCCGGTCTCTCTCTCTCGTATAACTTAACTCCAAAGTTACACATATAACCCATACATAAGTTGAGGTTGAGTCTTGTTTGAGATATTTTATGATTAGTAGTCACACACACAGCTTGACCAAAATCATAAAATAATTTTTAATTTACGAGTTTTCCATAGTCTGACTGAGCTTTGAGACTATAAAAGTATTGTCTACATTGAATAGCATGTGTGTAAATAAAACTTACCTTTATTATACCCTTTTATATGAATTGAAGTATGGGGCTGTTATCTGTCTTACTATTTTCTTTTAATCTTGTTGCGACAGACAGAGAACTGGAGGGAACGACGAGTGTAAATTTTCAGTTAAAAAACAATGTATAATATTGTAATACTCTGCTTGTTTATGTACAAGGATAACACAGCCCAGTCAGAGTTTGACTTTGATTGTTGCTGAAAGAAAATCTTCCTCACCACTGACTGAGGGAGCTTGTTGTTGTATTTTGTATATCAGGATTTATGATGAAGAATGACGAACACGAGCAACCAACTTGTCAAAAAATAAACAAGTTGTTTAGTCAAGACCATACACCCTTGCGTTGCCGTGGTTTGATTCAATAGTACATTCAGTTCAGTTGGTTTAGAGCTTGTCGTGACATGATGGGGAAATTTGTAGTCAGTCACATTCACCTGTCTCCCTCTCTCTGTCTGTCTCACTTTCTCATTAGTTATTGACCAAACATTCTACTCTAACTTCACTCGCTTGAATTTGCATTCAGTTTCCACTAACTCTTTATATTATACGGAATAGAATACTGTCCTACCAACCAGTTCACACTACAGTCCACACTCCTTGGAATAGAAAATCCGGGATTTATAATTTCTGCCGTGTTGTGCTTCAAAATTCTCAACCTCGGTCTTGAATACACAATTTAACTTCATCTCCACTCTGACTTTCTATCAACTATAACCATGAGCTATGTGCATAAAAGTCTACCAAAGATTAAACATGATGATACTGTTGTACAGACGCATAAGCAACAAATTGCAGTGACTTGACTTGCTTTCGTGAGTTATTGTACACTAGGAAAAGACGTGCCCTTTAATTTGTTTAAATAAGCTTTTTATCTCTGTAAATTGTAATTCCTCACACCATAAAATTTTTGAGGAGAAATTTTGACATCTTTATATCTCGGAATTATTTAGTGAATGCAAATGTTTAGACAGTGTGTAGTGTAATCAGGAAATTCCTTAAGTGACCTAGCATGGCAATGGTATGCCATGTCATGCACGACAAAAGCTATGCCATGTACTTTGTACTTACATTGAACTTGACTTGGAGTTGCCTTCACTATTCTCTATAGATTGCATTTCTTTGGCTTGTTATATTATACCATGTTCTTGTACATGTTGCCTTGTTCTTTGCTTCCTGTGGATTTTACTATAGTTACAAAACAGGCGGTTAACTGTGGGATATCCCCTGGGAAATTTTTATCATCTAATGCATATCTGTGCACTGTGACTGACTATGTAGTAATAATCCCTGCTCCGCTTTACTTTCAACTTTGCTTGGTTGGAAAGGATTTTGGAGTGGATTTATAGTTCAACTTGCCCAACTTTGTCGAATTTACGAAGTGGATGAAGCACCTCTGATGAGCACCGAGATCAGCTAGCGAATATTAAATAGGTTGCACTTGTTACGTACTACCTAAGTTGATGATGCTCCTCCATTCCTCTTCACACTATCAGTATTTGTATACCTATGTAAGTTAAATGCTATGGTATGGTATGGTATGGTATACTATGATATGCTAGCATGTGCATTCCTTTCGGGATTGGTGTCAGAGTTTTTATTTGTCTGTCGGTGGGTTTGGATTTTGAATTTGTACTTGCTTCAATTCACCACATACACAGTTCAGGTTTTCATACCTTCATGAAATATCGGCTGTCCCTAGGGTTTTCGTTTGGTTGCGGAGCTGTAGCTGTCAATGTTAGTGTCATATATATTGCACAGTTTACGAACCGTCAACATCAAAAAGATATCTTCCAGGACCAGGTGTTGCTAGCAGAATTGCCATTTCCTTCGCGTCCTTAGTCTCCACCCAACTTTTCAGAAAAAATCAAATGAAGATATCTCATAAGCATATATATATGAAATAAATACTGAATTTAAAAATAGAAACTTCACATGCAGCCTCAAAGATTAGAGGAACATGTATCGATTCACGCCTAATTTATTTTAGCATGAATGTCTTACGTCTTAGTGCCTCACAAATTTTTATTTTTCAGTAAAAAAGTTGTCAACAGCGTCGCTAAAGGCGGTATTTAATTTTTCAATCTACTGAATAAATCATGTATATTTGTTTCCGTTTGCTCCTACTGAAAATAATTTGTAATGTTTGAGTCGAGTCGAGGGAAAACTGTCTCAGCTTCAGTGCTCTTCTCCGTTATCAGTGGGAATACTTTTTCTGTTTTTACACACGAAT
>JAAXYV010000080.1:0-16729 GCA_036851875.1 Novacerus sp. FZ-2019
ATGTCCATCTTCAAGGGAAAACATGTCCATGTCCATGCGTCCATGGACATGGACGCATGGACATCTGAAAAATGTCCATCAGCGTCCATGGACACTCACCTCTGGTTGGAAGGAAGAGAAACTGAACTTCAAATGAAACTGTGATTGCAATCCAAAACTCAAATTCAAACGGTAGATGTTGATATTTAATGTACTAACTAGGCATTTTACCATACGATATATACGATAAACTAATATTAGTTTGGCTTAACCGCACCTATGCCTATCACTAACCCTCCTACATTTTATATCGTTCCAAACTCTAGTGAACTAGAATCTATCAGATAAAGGCTAATCGGCGCGTCCGGTAATATATATTTATATCTAAACAGGCAAAATGGAAGAAAACCACAGAAGAAAGGTTTAAATGATTTAAATTAATACATGCATTGAATAACCGTAGCTGTGCTACTGAACACTGCTTGGTCAAAAATATCTTAAGCAAATAACGAAGTCAATATCTGCTGTAGATTAATTCAATTGCCTCAACCACTCCTGATTGAAACTTCCGGCCCTGATGAATGAATTATAATCAATGTTTTAATAGTTAAAAATTAGATTAATTAAGAATATACGTTATATTATTTTTACACAACATGAAAATAAGATTGATAACAATTGCATGTAAGCAGTTAATAGTAAGCAAAAAACAAAAACTTTATTCAAATTTCAAGTTTATGTGCGCTTAAAGAATAATGCAACGGGACTTTTTGGGTTTCGGGACAGGACACAACACGGCCCGAATCGCCTCATCGAACACGGTTTTCAGCCCCTTTTGGGTTAGGGCTGAGCACTCAAGGTACTTGACAGCCATGATTTCCTTTGCCATAGAGAGGCCCTATGTATTTCAAAAATATTAATTTCACATTACAGCATAAAATACAAGAATTCATAGACTTCAATCTTCTTTTTTAAGGCTGCTACCTGCGGATACGTAATCGGCGCTAATTTTTTGTCCTTCAATTTTTCCATTGTCATTTTATCATCGCGTAAGTCCAACTTGGTCCCGACTAATATTATCGGGGTGTTCGGGCAATGGTGACGGACTTCTGGGTACCACTAATTATTAAACGAAAAAGTAGTCAAAATACTCAAGAAACAATATTAAATATTCTTGCACAAAATTAGTCATAAACACAAATATACCTTTGCCCTAACGTTCTCAAAGGAGGCCGGATTAACAAGTGAAAAACAAATAAGAAAAACATCCGTTTGTGGGTAAGATAAAGGTCGTAATCTGTCATAATCTTCTTGGCCAGCAGTATCCCATAATCCAAGATTAATTGGCTTTCCATCCACCATCACATTTGCAGAATAGTTGTCAAATACCGTTGGAATGTACTCCTGTAACAGTTTTACATCTAATTTACCTCATTGAGTCAGTCGATTTGTTTATAGTAACGCCTACAATGTAAAGTGTAGGTGTATTGAATGAGTGACGTAAAATGTAAATATTTAAGAGTTGATTGACGTCCAATTCTATAAAAATACATTCACAGAACCCCACAACTCAACTCATCTGTTCTAAAACTAAACACGAGGTAATACCCAACATTGCATTTTCGGTCCTCCATTGCATTGTAGTTTCAAATAAACCAAGGACTACAAAATGATTATTCCATTACAGTAACTGGCATAATTTTACCCATCCCCACGTTTAACTTAGTTTATGTTGATCGTAATAATGCTAATAGAAAGTGCGTATATTTACATTAACGCATTACAAAGGATTTTCCAGTCTATATACTATAAATATCTAATCACTTCCTTCAATTTGCTCATAGCTAACTGCTCAGAAGCATTTAAAATGAGATATCTATATGGCACGCCTTATCTTACAAACAAGGTAAACCACTTCGACACGCCCACACTTGAAATATCACTCACTTAAACTTTTCTCCTTATGTTCATACTCCAGGAAAAAAAACATTTTATGAATATTAAATTGCTCAAAAATGAATACACCCAAAATGACCTATTAATTAATGAATATTGTATGTTTTTCATACCCCAGGAAATGCGTTGGTGGTGTAACTAATCAACAGGCAGGTCTTACCCACGGCACTAAATACAAAATAATTAACAATTGATATTACTGAACAATTTAACATTGAATTCGTTCAAAATTTACAGCATAAGATATACTTACCCATCACCCACCACTACACACTTGATTGCCTGCATTGCGTTGTCAGAATTTTACAAAATTACGAAAATTGTACTGCAGAAATTGGCCAAGCCCAATTTTTTCATTTTTCCCGGACGTGAATGAGTTAAGTGGGGGTTTGGCGCCGCGCCAGCCCTTTAAATACTTCCACTACCATCCATTCCTCGTATTTGTATTCTATTGCTCACAAACAGGCTTGCTATGTATGCTACGATGCTGTTTTCTGTCTGCTTGTTGAGTGTCAGGCTGTATGTGGCTATGGGCTGCGGTGCGGACGGCTAATTCTCGTTTCCATTAGCTTTAGCAGCGAAGGTTAGCAGCAAGTAGCTCTGCTTTCTGTTTCCCACAAACTCGCATCGCAGTCGTATGTCGCATAACAAACTCGCTACAAAACTTCCTCCTGCAACGCAATGCCTAGCCTGATTATGTCCTATACACTTGCCAACAAACCTGTAATGTAGTGACGAGACGAATGTAATTTGTAATAGTTGTCAATGCCATATTCCTCGATGTCTTCCTACACACATGCTTCCCATAGTTGGTATGGTTGAGTGAGATGTGATATTCAGACTTCAGGCTAGCATTGATCGCTTAGCGTGTGAACTGATTGATAATGGGTGGTGTAAGTATTGAACTAATTGGTTCCCGAATCTGTCGCGTAGTCGCGTCACTATCAAAAACTGTGAAAATAGTTTACATATGGTAGAGACTAGAG
Source organism: Novacerus sp. FZ-2019 (assembly GCA_036851875.1). Lineage (NCBI taxonomy): Eukaryota > Metazoa > Arthropoda > Collembola > Entomobryomorpha > Tomoceridae > Novacerus > Novacerus sp. FZ-2019. The sequence goes on from JAAXYV010000080.1 coordinate 2,922, forward strand.
CATTTTTAATTAAATCTCAAACTCAGCTCTGCATGCTCTGCCTTTTTTGTGTATACCTACACTAACTAGTAATTGGGTTTTCAATTATAGATTACTTAATGTAATGTTGATAAGTTTGCAGAGAAATTGCCTATTATGCATGCATGGAATCAACTAACCATATTATGCATTTTATGTGTATGTTATCTTTATAATATGGAGTCAGGAAGGAATGTGGTTGAATAGTTCATTTGATAGTAATGTAAAGATTACACAGGATTGGTTGATTGAGCATTGCAGCTGCAATATACTACCTAATCTTGTTTTAGTATTTGGAATATTTTTGACATTTGTATGCATGAGACGTAATTGAGCATGATGGTTGCAAATTTTTTCTTACTAAAGGTTTCATGTTAAAATATCTCCAACAATGCAAAATCCATAATGCACTATCAACTATGATAGTATATCAATGCATTAGAAATGTAAGTCATTATTACTTATTAGTCAATAATTTCTCGATGTACAACCCCTATATCTACAATACAGTAAATTGACAACAACCCCTCCTAACGGTCTATCTATATACCAAACCAATATGCTTCTGAACGGATCGGGTTGGTCTCAACCCGATCCGTTCAGAAGTATATTGGTTCGAAAACTTTGGGGTGGACTTTTGCCGACCCGAACCCAAAACCTTTCGGATCGGGTTGAGCCCAGCCCGAAACTGATCGGATCGGGTTGGACCATATAACCCGACCCGATCCGAAACCTATTTAGGTATTATTACCTTGTATTTCTATCAACTTTTCCAACTTATACTTCTTTTTGTTACTAATTTATCTTTTGTCGGATATTTACTATAAATTACTTCAAAATAATTTCACTTTCAAAATTACTTTCGTTTAAGAAAGAAGATTACTTTAAGAATTGTTAGGCAATTAATTCAACAAAATTTGCCTATAGATTTCAATTTTTGCTTCCTGTAAACAGTATTTCCACTTGGCGTAATAACTGAAAGTTGTATCCAAAGGGACAGAAAATACCTAAAGTCGTATTTTGACTTTTTGCTCGTTCTGCCACTTATTCAGGATCAACACGATCACTTATGCTCACCTCCAGAATGACTGCTATTTTGCTAAGTTATAATTTGCAACTTAACAAGTTCTGAAGTCAAATAGTAATGTTGATGTTAGAGTACAAATAGCGAAGAAAGAGTCTAACGAAAGCCGACTCACCTTGGCGCAGTGGTTAGAGCATCCAATCTTTGACTGTATATACTGTCTTGGTTCGAGTCTGGTAGATAGCCCATATTTGTAGATATGGGCAAATTTATGGAAATAAAGAATTTTTTCATTTCCATAAAAAAATAGCCTTACGGCGATAGGCAGACTATGCCAATAACACTTCATGTGTGTAGCCTTAGGGCGATAGGCAGATTATGCCAAGTAGGAGAGTAGGCAAAAAGTTCTGCATCATTGGGATTAGAGACTCAATACCTATACTCCAAAGGTTTTTCCGTCGTCCAGTAGCAAAAACTTAAGTCTACTGTTGACTGTTCGAATAAGAATTTCCATAATAAAATAGCCTTAGGGCAAAAAGGCAACTATGCCAATTATACACATATCGTATAAAGTAAAGCGTGTATCGGGAGAATCTGCAATAGGACTATGGCCTGCGCAGGTGGCTTCTGGTCTGATGGATGGCCATATATAATAGTCACTCCCTCATAACACACACAAGAGTCTAACGAACATATTAATTTAACGAACGATTTAATTTCAGCGTCCAAACTTAATTAAGCAGGGATCAACACATTATTCATTATTACCAATTTAAGTGCTGTGTGCACTTGCTCAAATGATGTGCATTCAACTCGATCGGGTTGAAATTTTCAACCCGAACCAGACCCGATTCAGTTTGTTGAAATTTGTCGACCCGACCCAAAATCCGACGCGATCGGAAGCTTAGTTATCAATGCTTAAAAAATCCGGGATTAGCTACAGGGATTTTGTACCACTGAGAATTTCCAATGTATTGTAATTTGCAATCAGAGGAGAACATACTGTTGGCAAATAAGCTGTGAACGTGAAACTTCAAGAAAACAATCGGCCCTGATTAGTTGTAAATAAGGGGAAACAATTTTCATCGCGGAGGATAAGTGTGTCCTTAAGCGCAGTTATATAAATTCAACGCCCTGTTCAGTGTCAAATGTAAAATGTTGAATTTATGAACAAGTGGGTTTGTGGACACACCTTTACTCTATGGCGGTCAAAATTCTTATCTTTATCTACACCCAATCAGCGAAAGGGTTCATTTTCCTTAGGTTTCACGGCTTATTCGCCAATGACTTAATATCTTCTGATTGCAAAATGCATTGGTATGTACCCTTAGTTACATACAGCCTACAGGTGTATTGGTTTGCCAATTTAAGTTATACGGCTTCCGATAGGGGTATTGCATAGAGAATTTGAAATATGCATATATAGCATTCGGCCAGAGGGGGATTTACTGCGGAGTATTGGGAGTTCGAACCCACCCGGTAAGGTCTGAGCAGATACTAGATTTTTAAGCAAAATAATAAAATATTCCATGGACATTCTTTCATTTTGTGCTTTCATAAGGGAATTTTTATTCATCCAGAATCATAAATTGATACTTTTCCGGCTTAAAAACAGGAACATAGATTTGATATACCGTATTTATTCAAAAGATGATCTCCCAGCCATCCACCAAACAGTCCAACTGTATGCACTCAATTAACTGATCTACTGGGGAATTTTTATAGGAATCCACATTCAGGCTACACGGTTCTTGATGCATCGTATCTGAGCCATTAGATACACGAGACGAATACATTCTGAAGTGTTATCATCTATTTTCAGGACACTAATCATGTCTCATATGGATTATGGTTTCGCTGTATGGGGAGAGGGGTGGGAAACAAGTTTATTGCAAAAATTCAAGATGCCATTGACAACTTCCTGCTTAAATAGCTCGTATTACTCCTTCAATTTCTTTGGAAGAAATAGCAAATTCTGCTTCAGAAAGAAGCAGAAGGTTAAACTTAAAGATGCACGTAAATTCCATATTATGGTGGAGTTTGATGCGCTGTACCAAGCTTGTGGTATTTTGAAAGTAACTCGTCGTTCGAAAGGATCGTCCTTTTACCGTACATCCTTTCATTATAGGGCAGTAACTCTATGGAATGAGCTGCCCACTGATATCAAGAGGTTGTCTTGTAAATTTTCTTTCAAAAGTAAGCTAAAGGTACTTTTACTGATAGAAACAAAAAGTGAAATTATGCTGGTTTAGGTTAATTTAATGCATTACCTATTACCTGTACTTGATTGCCGTATATATATATATCTGCTTTTATTGTTTTGGATTCTGGTCTAAATTATATTTTAATCCTATAGTTAGCTTATTTGTTATATATTTGATTCATTATACGCACACATCTCTGGCGTGTTAGGAACTGAATATATAGGAGATACAACATACAGAAAGGTATTATAAAGATGCTTAAGAGGAGGAGTGTATGTTGGAGTTAATAAGAATGGTTTTATTTCAATTCATTGACTTGCCATGGAAGATTTTATAATATAACTTATTAGTATTTTAATTGTATGTATGTATGCTGTGTGTACTGTCGATTCATGAAAATAAGACGGTCTATTATGTTCTGTCTGATGTTTTTGACGATAAAGCAATTACAATTACAATACTGTATCGATTATACATCAAGGAAGAACCGTGTAGGCTGAATACGAGTTTCCTTCAATCATTCTTAGCTAGAAAGAAAGAGCCAAATACCAGTCTTGTTGTCTCAATCTAAAGTTTAGCTCGACTAACTTGTCCAGGTTGTCCACAGAACTGAATAGGACCACCCAGGAAGAGGTAACAAAAGAACTCTTAATCCAAGTGGGTATAGTCGCAGCTCGCTATATGATTTCAGACCTCTTCTTAAGGTCCGTCCGTACAGTTAGAAGACACCTGTAGTTTTGTCTTCCCGGAAGGTCCTATTCAGTACCTTGGACACACACGCGGAGCGGATGTTGAAGTTAGATAACAACGCAGGTATGCGACTGCTTCTTCATAGCGGAGTTTGTACGGTACAAGGTGTCATACATTGCAGTTCTTGTTAAACGTAGAATACAGACAATTCATGCTAGGCTGGGTTTGTAAAGTATGCCGCCTTGCACCGCATAAACTGAGCTATAGCCAAATACCTTCGTATTATTTCGGTTTTATGTAAATCTAAAAATCCTGTCACCATATCTTCACAGAGAATTGAACAGGTGACCTGGGCTGACGTGACAAAAGAAATGTTAATGAGATTCTTTCACAATATCAAACTTACGAGTAGTTGTGTTGTATCAACTTTCAACACATACTCCCAACTCTACTGTACTGTGCACATGCAGTTCGATAGTGTTGTAGTATGAACAAATCATAATCACCAATCTTTTATTGTCTAATTGTTACATGATTAAATCAAGCTTATTGCCTTACAGGTTGGGAAGTTGACAGGTTTTCACTCTATTTACATTAGTCAGCAGAGTATCATTATTCAACTACACCGTTGCTGTATCAAGTAAACAGATCATATGAATATGAATACGCAAATGAACACTAATTCAACAACACATCTTGATGACACAATTACGGTCAGAATTTATCGTACGTAGTAGTTTGTAAACGCAGTACAAATGTGAGTGTATACTCAATCACGGAGGTATATATTGATAATGCAAACAGTATTTATAGTGTATTTTATGCTCCTTTATGTATTCAAGAGCATATATATACATTACCATACCTAACCATGGTTAATCCCTGGAAAATGGACAATGGAAGTTCAATGTTTACGCCAAGTGTAAATAAATGGCGATCATACTCTATAAACAAAACAACCTTGTGAAGATGTTATGAAATAATAATTATCGAAATTTCTCCCGATTTTAAAATTCATTGGCTGATTTAGTGAGTATTTATGCATCTATGTATGTTTAGGCTGAATCTATATGTATTCATCCGACTTGATTTTAACATGTGCTAACAATAATTTATATGTAACATGTATTAACCGTACATGACAGTTATTCACATCTGTACAATATTTAGGGATGTAATACGTACAGTACATGCCATCAGGTAAATATTTACCAAACTTGAGATTATGTCTGTAAATAATTACACAAACACAGATGACAGAGAAATAAGTACCTGTATTCTTTTTGTTTTACTTTATACACTTGCAATTAGAAAGGTGGACTTTGATGTTTTATGCTTTAAGTTATCATGTAAAACTGGACTGCATTAAATATTTAACAGCCTGAAGAATGTAGGTGACTGCAATTCAACCACGAGTTATGAACTTGCGCAAAAGCTGGGTGAATAATTAATAATAATGGCTGATGAAGCCGTAAAGCTTGTGATTCATAATAGAATGACTGTTCGTCATATGTGCAGATATACATTGTACAACTAATTGAGATTGTAGATAATACACGTGATAAGAAGACTACTCAACCAACTGGATAGTAGAGTACATAAATGATAAACTTTTTCCAATGTCACCGAAAATGAAATACACAATTAACCATGCATGTACGTACGTACGTCGCCTGATATATTTAACCGTCAAATAAGACTCCGTGTCAGTCTAGTCGGTTTAGAATCCTAACGCAGGTGTGAGTAAGATTAGGCTGAAAAACTGTCCAACTGAATTCGAAGAGTATAGTTTCTATTTCAAAATTCTAGGAATTAATCATTGGCTACAAAATATCATATTTTTCCAACTGCTAAAGTGCCGGAAGCCGGTGCTGTAATACTAATTTTAAAATGACGACTGCACTCAAAAAGTTTGGACTTTTGATGTGGAAGAATTGGATTCTTCAAAAACGACATAAAATTCAGACAGTAGCGGAAGTTCTACTTCCTCTTGCTTTTACAGCAATATTGGTTATTGTTAGAGATGTTGTGAACTCAGAATATAAGGATGAAGGTAGGCCTTATGAACCCTTCTCAGTGAGCGAACTAAATGGAACAAGGGTGCCTGGAGGGTATTAGTTCATTTCTGATTTCTAAAAGATAAAAAACATTTATATTGGAATACTCACCTTTCTATATTACTTAGAAATAATTGTCATTTAACCAATGTTTATACATTACAGATACTATATTCTTTACACGCCCAACGGTGGTCTTATCACTACATTCATGGAAAAACTACGAGACGAAAACTTCCCGGAGTATGAACGTAAGCTAATTCAAAGTAACATGATAGTATGGCAAATAGTTTGTGCGGTAAATCAGACATGTATGCAATTACCGATTAAAAAGTGCAACTGAGAACAAAGCACAAGCCTTTGCGGGCATTAACATGAAATAAAATAAATGGAGATTCGTAAAATTAGATATGAACATGCATAAGGAAGGATTGTTTTTATTCTCAAAAATTATTGTTTGTAATCATAGTAAGAGGGTCAGCAACTGAAGGTGATCTTCTGATTGAATATGATGACTTATATGAAACCTTCCCTTTTGTGAATTCATCTATCGTGAATGTAAATCCTGTATTAGCGGCAGTGATTTTTCCAGATATGAATTCAGCGTCAACAGAATTCCCGTTTGATATTAAGGTAAGTCTTGGTCTGGGGCTTAATTAACAATGATCTTTTAGGAATAATCAGTTTAATTTTATATTTTCAATATAGTTTATAAATAACCTTTGAAGGTTATAATATTATATCTGTATTCGAAATAAGTCGATTAATTTGTTGCATAATATTTGTTCCGAAAGTAAAATATGTAAGGTTGGTTGTCGTCAGAATGATCAAATCCTGCTGTCATTACTATCCTATTATGTGGCAATGAAACACCTTGAAAAACTTATCATTCTTGTTTCCTTATCTCAGGGATTTTTGTATCATACATACTGATATAAGTGATAAGTAGTTTCCTAAATGTTCATTCAAATATAATGTATGTCTGCCTTCATTGTTTTATGCAAGTTTTTCATAAAATACATTCTCGTGTGATGAAATAATTATCATTATCTTTTGGTCTATATATATAATATTGGTCACTTACGGAAGCTTAATTGATAAGGACTCTAGACAAAGAATGAAATATTTAGAAAATTAGGGAAAAAATCTTTAATTAATGGTAGATAAATTAGCAATAACTCATATATCATTATTACTCGAATTTAATTGTTCATTATAGTATACACTCCGATTCCCCGCAACTCAGCATAACAGCACAATATCGCAATCATCAGGAGAGAAGCCTAAATGGTACACCGAGCTTACCTATCCTTATTTCCAGCTGTTGGGACCACGTGAAGAGGAGTTCAATGAGGGTGGAGAACCGGGTCAGCAGTTGATACTAAATTATAACTTACAACACTAATCTTTGTTATTGGGTTGTGTATATTTTTTAATACTTGAATGGGAATATATGTATACAGCTTACTGGGGGGAGGGTTTTATTTACCTGCAGTGGGCAATTGATAAAACTCTGGGTAAAATGTGGACTGACAATGAAGATGATGTAGAAATCAAATTTGCAACACTGAAAATGTCAAGATATCCATATCCTGCATATATTGATGACGTTTTTCTGGTTGCTTTGCAAGGACAGCTTCCACTAATCATGATACTCAGTTTCATTTACAGTGTCATCAACATCACTAAGTCAGTTGTTCATGAGAAAGAAAGAAGATTGAAAGTTAGATATTAAATCAATGAGTAAATAGAACGTATTTAAATATGCAATGGGCAAAGAAGATACATTATACTTTATTTGCTTCCAGGAATCTATGAAAATGATGGGTCTTCCAAATTGGTTGCACTGGACAGCTTGGTTCACGAAATCTTTTATCTTTCTATTCCTTTCCATCATTCTTATGACTGTGTTTCTAAAGGTTAGGCACTTATTATTTTCAAATACACATAATACAAATACGTAAATAATTGAATGATACTTTCATAACAAATAATGTCGACAATTTCCGTGTCTAGATGCAATGGTACAGTGGGAATGATTTAGCAGTGCTAACGTTCACAAATTGGTTGATATTGTTCCTGTTCTTATTGGCTTTTATCTTCACAGTGATATGTTTTAGTTTTCTAATTTCCACTTTTTTCTCCACTGGTAATTTTTTTAATGATACCATCTATTTAGATTGTAACTGCATAGCACTCTCCCTTTTTAACAAACGATGATATTATTTTCCAGCGAATTCTGCTGCTACTGCTACTGGAGTGCTTTTCTTCCTTACGTACTTTCCATACATCTTTCTTCAACCCCGCTATAGTGACTTGTCTAAATCAACCAAGATATTTTCAAGTCTTTTGAGCAACACCGGTATGGCATTCGGTTGTCAAATCATTGCTATGTTCGAAGGAACTAAATCTGGTGTTCAGTGGAGCACACTTGGATCAACTGTAACACTTGATGATGATTTTACATTACTTGATGTCATTATCATACTTTTCTTTGATGGTGTGCTCTATTTACTACTGGCACTTTATATCGAGGCAGTTTGGCCAGGTGATTTTGGTGTACCAATGCCGTGGTACTTTCCATTCACAGTAAGTAACTTACATAATATAATCATCACAGAATGCTTGCTTTCTCAACTGCATGAACATTATATTGCGTGTAGAAATGGTACTGGTGTGGAACCCCGAGGAACTCCGAGTCGTATTATGATAGTGCGTTCGGCCAAAAGCCTCGAGAACATAATTCAGACTCTTTTGAAGAAGAACCAAACGGAAAGGCAGGAGTTCGGATAGTAGAATTAACGAAAGTTTTCAATACTAAAGTAGCTGTGAATAAATTGTCAATAAACATGTACGAAAATCAGATTACTGCTCTTCTGGGTCACAATGGAGCTGGAAAAACAACTACAATGTCCATGTTGACTGGTACAAGAGCAGTCATAATTAATATATCATTTCACTAATATCCTTGCTTGAGGTGTATAAAGCAAACCTATTTAAATGAAGAATAAATGCTTCATAGTTTTACTATTATGCAGGTCTGTTTCCACCTACCTCGGGAACAGCTCTCTTAAATGGTTACGATATTCGGGAAGATATTAAGGCAGTACGCAGTAGTTTGGGATTATGTCCACAACATGATGTTTTATTTGACGAATTGACAGTAGAAGAACATTTGCGTTTCTTCTGTTTGGTAATGCAACCTATCAAATTATATGCCTTGATTTATTTGCAACAAATATAACTGTATAGTAACATTCAATTTTATAGATGAAGGGTTTAGAAGGCAACTTAGTAGATTCAGAAGTGGACAGAATGTTGAAAGCCCTTAATTTGGAAAACAAAAGACATGCACAGTCACAAACATTATCAGGAGGTATGAAGAGAAAACTGTCTGTCGGAATCGCACTTTGTGGTGGATCAAAGGTTAATCGAAATGCAAAGATTGTTCTTTAATGTTACTCGCACAACAGTTTAATTTTTAATACAAAATAATGTATCTTTATTTAGGTTGTCTTGCTGGACGAACCAACTTCTGGGGTATTTACAATTTCTTGTAAACCATACTATTGTTAACATGACGAGTTAATTAATGTTTTCTATGTACATTATTTTGGAATTTGATATTAGATGGATCCCGGTGCTCGACGAGGAACTTGGGATTTGCTGCAAAGTGAGAAAAAAAATCGGACGTTGATATTGTCTACCCATTTTATGGAGGAAGCGGATTTGCTTGGGGACAGAATCGCAATTATGGCAGAAGGCCAAATGCAGTGTTGTGGAAGCTCCTTATTCTTAAAGAAAAAATATGGTAAGATATTTTGATTTTGATTTTGCATTGAATTATTAGTAAGGAGGGATTAATTAAATAAGTTATTTTCGATATAGGTGGTGGCTACCATTTGATTATAGTCAAACACCCTCACTGTGTTGTTGAAAATATTACTGAAGTTCTTCGACGTAAAATACCAGAAATAGAAGTTGAGCAGAATGTCGGTGCAGAACTTAGTTATTCATTGCCTGATCAGAAATCTCATTTGTTTCCTGAAATGTTTGAAGAATTGGAAAAGAGGAAACAGGAACTGGGAATAGCTAGTTATGGTGCCAGTATTACTACTATGGAGGAAGTTTTCATGCGGTAATTAAATTAAACTAAGATTGTCATTTGAATCACAAAGTATGCCAGAAACAAAATAAATCATATAATAAAGGATTACATTTAATTTAATGTACTGGTAGGGTGGGGCAACAAGCTGACGCAGAAGCCCACAAAAAGAGTATGGAAGAAGAAAAGGCTCAAGGGAAATCAGTGAACGTAAGTGTGGAAACTTTGCAGACTGGTTCCCAGTACAAACTTTACGAAAATGAAGAAAGGAATACTGGAATGCGTTTGGTCGTTCAACAGCTGTTAGCCATGATGGTGAAGAAGACTCTTTACGGAATAAGAAATAAAGCTCTGCTCATAGCACAGGTGTTTTTTATTTATTTATAATATAAATAACACATTGTTGATGGTATACCTATTTGTACGACGACAAACCTATTGCATTTACTTCTCCAAATTTTTGCTGATTTCTGGCTGAATTTATTTTGCAGACAATTATTCCTGTAGCTTTTCTGATTATAACTCTTATAATGATCGAAACACTCCCTGGAAGCACANTGGCTTTTATTTTGCAGACAATTATTCCTGTAGCTTTTCTGATTATAACTCTTATAATGATCGAAACACTCCCTGGAAGCACAAGTCCGCCTTCACTGCCGATAGGACTTACGGTAACTACGTACTAAACACAATATAATGTGCACTTTATCATAAGATATCATAGATTTACTTTAAACCACACTGTACTCTTGCTCTGCAGAAATTTTCGGATCCAGTAACTGTTGTTTCTTGCAACGGAAACTTGGAAATTTGTAGAACTTATAAAGAAGTAGCTAGTCTGTATTCAAAAACTGAAGAAGTTGAGGGTGAGGGATTTGAACCTTGTATATTAGAAAAGGTAAATAACGAATTATATAATGATACTTAAATGTATCGAAAAGATGTCTGAAAATTTAACTAATTTTACAGTCGGTATATGATTTGGCTACTGTGAACTCACGCTATATTGTTGGTCTTGAAGCCAATAAGTCAGGAGATGAAGAAATATTAACAGGGTATTTCAATAATCAGCCCTACCACGGAGCCCCCGTAACACTCAACTTTATGACAACAGCAATTTTACGAAGCTTAACTGACAAACCAATTAACATAGCTGTGACAAATCACCCAATGCCTTTAACCGTCCAGGACCAAGCTGATAATCTTGGATCTGCCCAGAGCAGTGGTTTTAATATTGGATTCAATGTTGCCTTCGGAATGTCGTTTTTGGCCTCTAGTTTTGTCGTTTTCTTAATTAAGGAGCGAATGACGAAAGCCAAGCATTTGCAATTTGTTTCTGGTGTGAAATTTCCAATCTTCTGGGCTGCCAGTTTTATATTTGATGTTATAAATTATATTATTCCGTGTCTGCTATTGATGATTGTATTACTGGCTTTCCAAGACGATGATTTTAAGGAGCCAGATATGCAGGGGTATCTGTTTATTCTTTTCGTATTGTATGGGTGGGCCATCATTCCTCAGATGTATTTGTTCAGTTTTGCATTCTCAGTTCCTTCCTCTGGGTTCACGAGAATGGTCATGCTTAATGTTTTCACTGGTAAGCTAAATTGCATTTAATGACATTGGGTTGATAAATGTTTCCAATAAGAGTTTACATTATGAAAAACAAAAATGTAGGAATGGCGACTATATTGGCTATAACCATCCTTCAAATCCCACAACTGAATCTGTTAGATGTAGCTGAAATCCTCGATTGGATATTTATGCTATTTCCTAATTACAACCTGGGTATAGGAATCGTGCAATTGTCAACAAATAGGCAATTGAAAGAACTTTGTCCAGCACTACTTTTAAGACCCGGCCGTTGCGAAGACGCACCAGATGATATATGCTGCAAAAAATGTACGATTCAAATCAAGCATTATTTTAATTATCGATGATTATAATTGTTTTATGTTTGCCCTTATACTATGAGTAATGTACGATTCAAACCAATCAAGCATTATATTTTAGCTATCAATGATTATAATTGTTTTCCCTTATACTAATGAGTACATGCTAATTATTTCCCTTAGCACTGTATTGTTCATTCATTTTGTTGCAGATAATTATGGCTATTTGGATTGGAATCCAGCTGGCATAGGAAGAAACTTACTATTTTTATTTTTAACTGGATTAATTTGTTTTACTGCACTTTTCATTTCTGAGGCTAAGTTGATTGAGAAGATTCGTTACGGAAGAGGAAAACAACAGGCTGACTCTAACGACAATGATCCTTTAATGATTGAGGACACTGATGTAACTGCTGAAAAAACTCGTATTCGTAATACGAATTTGAAGGAGTTATTTGATTCGGACAATTTAGTGTTAAGGTATTTCAAAGCAATTTAATTGAAATTCAGTGGCCGGAAGTAGAAAATGTTAAAATGGATGTGTTACAGCGTGTGTTCAATTTTAAGTCTTACTGAATTCGTTTTGAAAATAGAGATTTGACAAAACTTTACAAGAATTTCTTAGCAGTCGACAAACTATGCTTAGGAGTTCAACGTGGAGAATGTTTCGGATTACTTGGAGTCAATGGCGCAGGAAAAACAACAACATTTAAAATGTTGACTGGTGATTTGCCCATAAGCGCTGGAGACGCCTTTGTACATTCCAACAGCGTTAAATCTGAAATAAAAGAGGTTCAGAGGAATGTCGGCTATTGCCCACAATTTGATGCTATAATTGAAGAACTTACTGGCCGAGAAACTATCCGACTTTTTGCAAGGTTCTAATTAACCACTTCAAAATAAATGTTTTTTGAGTAACAATTAATTAAAATATATTTTAATGTTGGATAATTCTACATTGAATTAATTAGGTTACGAGGTGTTCATGAAGCATCCATTGATAAATTGGTTGATCTGTTGGCAGCTAATTTACTTTTCAGCGAACACATAGACAAACAGGCAGGCGCCTACAGGTGTGTATACAGATTACAGATTATAAATATTTTCTGTTTCGTTGTAATATTATTACATCCTACATGACAATGTATACGTTTTAAACCCTTCGTTTAAAGGTTTCATGTTCTCACCGTTTATATATTTTTACTAGCGGGGGAAATAAACGAAAGCTGTCAACTGCTTTAGCACTGGTTGGAAATCCACCAATGGTCTTCCTGGATGAACCAACGACAGGAATGGATCCAAGTAATTAGTCAAAAGTAATATGTAAATTATTTGAATGTACCTAAATGATTTAAATGATATAGTGGCAAGAAGACATCTGTGGAATGCTATCAGTAATGTTAGAGAAGCTGGTACTTCCATTGTATTGACTTCGCACAGGTTAGAATGTTTAGATTAAAAATATATTCAGCTGAATTCGATGTGGATATCAAATTTTTAATTGATGATATTAAAGCATGGAAGAGTGTGAGGCCTTGTGCTCCAGATTGTCTATCATGGTCAATGGGAGATTCCGTTGCCTAGGCTCTCCACAACATCTAAAGAACAAATTTGGCGAAGGATATACTCTTATTGCCCAAATTGCCAACAGACGGGAGGAAACCGTTGTCACAAGAAAATCAATTGTACGGGTTTAGAGTTTTACAATGCACAAGAGGTTGAATTATATTACGCTAGTTTTTAATTCTATATAGGAACTAGCAAGACGAACAAGTTCCGTCCATGGGCGCAAACAACAAGACTGGGAGAGAGATTTGC
>JAAXYV010000081.1:0-16728 GCA_036851875.1 Novacerus sp. FZ-2019
CGTCCACTCGACTGAATAAGGGATGAATCATCCCTTAATTTAAGTTGGCTTGTCCTCCCGCTTGTTCGTTCGTGCTTAGGATGATATGATAGATATGATGTGTGTATATATATATATATATTTATATAAATATATATGTATAGGTAGGTAGTGAGTAAGGCAAAATACAGTTGACTGAATCACCCCGACTAAATTTTACGTCGCTCCGTCGCTGGCGTCTAATTATGACAACAACTCTATTGACTAATGACTACTTTCCATATGTCACCGACTCCATTTCATTCTATTCCTTCCACGCCATGTCTTTCTTTTCTTTTCTTTCTTTTCGTTTCGTTTTATTTTCCGTCTAGGACTATGCTAACCATATCTAAATATTTTATATTCCTTGGCTCAACACTCAACTTATCTCTCTTTGTCAATTTTCTAAACTCCGCACTGCACTACACCATTCACCATATCATATTTTATATATAATTTATTAGTACTGCATTGCATATCTATGACCTGGATTCCTGCGGCATTTCTTCAAGTAAGTATATTTCAGTTGAATTTTACTTCAGTGACGCAGCAGCAGTGTGCAAGAGTCTTGTCAAGGGGCTTTACAATAACAATTTACAACTCCTCCTCCGAGGTGGGGCTTCCGGTTTTTATCCAGGTGCTTTACTTTATTTTATTTTACGACTTTCTATTATTATATCCTTTACTCGAACAGAAGAGACATTAACGATAAGTAGTTTTGCATTGCCCTACCTAATTAGGGTGTAATTCTAACCCTAATAAGTAATCATAGTCCTATAAGGACCATCAATATCAACCTTGCCTTGCTTTCCTGTACACAACCTTCCCTATGGTTACACTTCGGATGTTGAAATGAAATATATTCCAAGTAGCGAAGGTAGTGATGATGATCGGGATTGGGAATTGGAGTGAAATGGAGGAGATGTAAAAAGAAAAGGTGTGAATATTGTTTAGGAGCAGCTGTACGCATAATATGTTTACATATGGCACACTCCTGTCGCATGGTATGTCCCTGTAGTAGTAAGGATATGTTTGCATTGCATTGGATTGGAGTTGGCTGGAATGGAACATATAATAATAATGTAGTCATTTCATTTTATTTTACCTCACCTTAAATGCTAAAGTTGGAGGAGGCAGTATGGGAAAGAACGAGATATGAAAGAGAGGTTAGACAGGATTCACAGGAGAGATGAGATGAAATGAAAGAGAAGAGAGAGAGAGAGATGTAAGATATAATGAAAGAGTGATTTGGTTTGTAGGTCGGTTGGTCGAACTGTCGGACACTATGGCCTGGATTGCCTCAACCACCATGCAGAACATACGTAAGTATGTGCAGCTGGATTGGCATTGGCAAGTGGGAAAGTGAGAGGGACATTGATTTCATTTTAGTGCTATCAGTCAAGGCACAAGGAGTAAGGAGGCAAGTCAAGCTCAGCTCAACTCAACTCACGATCAGAGGACATTTCTCCTTGTCCTCCGCTTGATTTCGCTTCAGAATTGACTTGGCTTGGCCTGTCCATTTTCCCACCATACTCATCCATCTGTCTCGTCTCCAATCTTATCAGATAGGAAATTTGATTGCTACCCTTTTAGATGGACATGCAAGATGACTCCATCACATTACATCCATATCCATCCAGTAGTCTGAATTTTTGTCAGTTAGCTCAGTCCCATCCTATCCCAGTCCAGTTCAATTCAGTCCAAAGCAGCCATGCCACGAGCCATCTAATTGAAAACTTCAATTATTACTATTACAAATTACAACTACAAGTCGGCTAAATGAATTACCAAGTGAGCTGAACTGAAGTGAAGTAAAATGAAATGAAATGATGTGTATTATAGGAGAGGGAATTGAAGCAGTGCAATGCCATTGGCAGAGCTGCCACAGCTGAAATGTAACTTGTAGTTGTACAGAAAGTAAGCTTAACATAAAATAGGGAAAAAGAAGCCATCATCATAGATAATAATATCATGTGCTGCCTTTTGCTTTTATACTTACACCAATTCCAATTGATTTGTACCCTCTTCCTTGCTTTCCTTTCCTATTGCGTAGTATAAGTTTTCTGTTGCTATAGGACTCACTCCCTACTACTAGGGATATGTACGTTTTGAATTGCCTTGAGTTGAGTTGTGCTCGGGGCGCAAAAGAAAAAGGAAATAAATAAAATTCATGAAAGAGGATTTGTCTTAGGTTGCTGGCATGGCGTGGCGTGGTTTAGGCTATACATATAATGCATATGTACAAAATATACACACACTACAGTACGGGTGGTAGAGTATATTACATATAGGGAATGGGATGGCCTGGCCTGGCATGGCATGGCATGCGATGCGAGGGAGATGATGATGTATTGATGTGATTCATGTGATGTGATGTGCGACTGACCATACTACCAGCCTTAACCAAGCTTGCTCTGGACTACAGATACACTCAACTTAAACTGAACTGTATGTGTAGTGTGCAGTAGAAAGCTGTAGAGTTTGCATCCGTGAACGTTTTCAATTTGAGACCGGAAACTTGTCCAGGCAATGAAATGAGATTGACAAGCACCATGTGATGATTTGATGCTGGCCTTCTCTATGCATGCACTGTACTTTGATTTCCTTCAATTCTAAAACTTTTGCATTGTGATGAAAATATTTGATGAGTGGAGTTCAAACTCCAATTCAAGCCTGGACAAACCAAAAAGTGAGAAACACAGTTGAGCAGAGTAAGTATAGGGCTGTCAGAAGTGTAGAACAGTGCATTGCATTACATTACATCCCATCGAATAAGTCAAGTGCCTAGCCATCGAATTTATTTCCACTGACTGTGACTATTGAATGACTGTAATATCGCATAGTGTAGTGTAGTGTAGTAAAGGAAAAAGATAGCTATTCCCTTTATTCTACTACACACAATATTGTACTATGCTTTAGTATGACATACTGGGTTAGGTATAGGTAGGTCTATAGTTCAGTTTGAGCTCAATGTCGAATCTCTCCATTCTACTCGCTCCCTCTGCTCTCAGTGGAGTGGAGTGGAGGTGAATTCAATAATACGGAATGAGATTCCGAGTTTTTTGAACCATACGTGATGGTGAATAGAAGCCAACACCAAGCAAACCAAACCAGCGAAAGCCACTGCTACTACTACTACTGACATTCACCATCCAAGTCATTCGAGTGTACGAACGAATTAGATGCAATAGCACCCTCAATAATTCCGCTGCCTCCTTTCTCTCTTTATCTATACTATACTACTACGACTACTACTACCAGTATCTTCTCTATCAAGTCAACAGCTCCAATTCAACGAATTCAACTCCCCGTCTCATTCTCCTCTTAGTTTCCTTCCGTGTCCGTGTCCTAGCTTACTCTCGGTTCTGATTTTGTCCAGTATGCAAAATTTTGGGAAATGGTAGTGGCTGTACCCAAAGCAGCGGAAG
Source organism: Novacerus sp. FZ-2019 (assembly GCA_036851875.1). Taxonomy (NCBI): domain Eukaryota; kingdom Metazoa; phylum Arthropoda; class Collembola; order Entomobryomorpha; family Tomoceridae; genus Novacerus; species Novacerus sp. FZ-2019. Next base: position 3,447 of record JAAXYV010000081.1, read on the forward strand.
CAATTCACTCCTCGAACATTTGGTGTGGTCCTAGTTCTGAGGTGGTACGTTGGTCACAGTCAGCCCTACAAGACTACTCACTACATGGTATGGATTGCGTAGTTTGGCAGCCAATATTAATTTCCAGTCCACTCTCTTCTCCAGCAATCTAGTAGTATGCATGCACTACTTTGATGCTAAAGCTTCAAACCCGGGTGTCAGTTGTTGGAATGGAATTTTTAGCTCGTGTTTCGCTTTGCTTCGCTTATGGCAACATATGCAATTTATAAATGCGCATACTATATATAGTACTGAGCATAGGTATATTATATGTTCAGTTGCTTTCACTTCGCATGTAATACAGAGTAAAACTATAATATAATATCTACCTAAGAACCTATAGTGCGTGAATCAAGAGGAAAGGAAGTTAGGTAAATACTAGGAATATGATAGGAAGCGGTGAGCAGGATGTCTCTCTGGTTGAATACAGGGTAGTACATCTAAAATGAACACAATCTGCATTTATACTAAGCCTGACACAACAATCACTGATTGAACTGACTGACTTGACTGGAGGAAAATGTATGCATACATTATGTACCGGCGTCAAGCACAAAAAATCTAAGGTACTCTGGAGCTTTAAAGCTCCTCTGACATTGTTGTCTGTTGGTTAGTTAATACTGGTTTGCTTAGGTTATTCAGTATAGAAGAAGTGGCTCACCTACACTGGCATACTATAGCTAGAATTAGTAATCCTCTGACTAAGCAGACCAGTCAACTCAGTAAGAGCATAAGAGAAGTCCAGTGACTAGTCACAGTCCACTCCAAGTCCTCAGCCTATGCCTGGTCGATAATCAATAACAACTGGAAGCGGATTACGGTGAACATGATTCACACACAATCCAGTGGGATGGTGTAATTTCCAGCTATAGATAATTATAGTTATTGGGAGTTATCAGCCACACGGGTGTGTACTCTTAGCCTACCTACTACAACTTACAACCTGCCTGCCTGCCTACCCACCTACCAACCTACCTTTATAGTACAGTAGGTACTTTTATTCACAAAACAGCAACAAATGTGAGTTGAGTGAGTTCGTTTTCGTGGACAGTGGCCAACACCATAATACACCTCCACCGCACCACACTACACTATCAAATAACTACATACAAATAAAACATGCATATGTACAACTGTACACGGGACAACAACTATCAACTAGTATATAATATATACCTATGAATTGAGTAAGTAAAAGTGTAGTAGTCAATTGAATGGTACTGCGACAGCAGGGCACAAATGCCAATTTTCGCACCGCATCCTTACGCCCATCCATACAGTCTATCTATGATTATATATGCACAATTCAGAATGCAACACTGAAGTGAGAGTCTGCAGGGCATTCAACATTGCAGCTCACACACAACACACCGCAGTAACAGTCACAAACAGCTATATAGCGAGAGCTACAGCAAGTCATGTCCTCAGTGTGTCCAGTTGTACTGGAATATGGAATAGAGTAGACCAGGTGTGTTCTCAACCTCAACCACAACACAACATAACAATATCAAATGAACTACCAAGTTATAGTCACTCCTTACATACAGCAGCAGAGGAAAAGCAAAGCCAGGCTAGACAAGGCAATGTAAATGCAACTTATCTCCTATGGTCTGATCTACTTTGGCTCCGGTTTCTCTTTCTCTCTCGCAATCAGATCTAAATTACCATGTTCCGCAACAACAATAATCCACTTGTGTCAGCTCAACGTAGACTAAACTAAACTAAACTCACTCAGCCCATTCATCCCACCTCAACTCCATTTTCATATATATGGATATATATAGATATATATATATATACATATAATGTATCTATGTATATAAGTGGAACTGAGGTAGAGCTAACGCTAATGCTAAACTCACCACCACCTTCTCAATTGAACAAATTCGGTGCAATCCAACTAAGTATATGTACATACACATGCAGACATACATATATACAGGGACTACCTATATAACACAGCACAATGCATAATAGAGTAGAATGCTACTCAAAACTTAATTCAACAAACATCCTTCCGGTCCTTCTTTACAAAACTGTCAACTTATGCGTAGCTATGTATTAAGCAAACAATCAATTCACAAAATATGCATTGTTTACTTGATTACTTTAATGATTGGATTGGTTTGGGAATGTTTGGTCATGTCAGTCAGGTTATTTCAACGCAGTCCCCAAACTCATAAGCTTATAAAAACATTACATCACATCACATCACGATTTTCACTCTAACATTTCCTTCCAAATGTACATACAATTTTACATACATAGAAATCAACCCCATTGTTGACCTTATTATATACAAACTTTGTGTGAACATGTATTATGCATTAAAAATTTCCTTTGCAACACAAACTGAAATACTACAGCCTCAAACTGTAAATACGTGTAAACGTATTTACGTAGAAACGTGTAATTTTAAAGTTACTATAATGAACCGTTTACTTTTTATTGGTGTAAAATATAACACATTCACCCACTGGGGTAACGGAAGACAAAAAAATCCTTTCCCTTTGTAAGCATACCAGATGAAAGTTGTGGTGTGTGGGTGCGGCGTGGGTTGTGTTGTGTTGGTGCGAAAGTAGAGAATTTGTGAGGGTGAGTGAATGGAATCTTTTGAAAATGATCTTTCTCGATTCAACACTTCTAACTAGTTGGTTTGTGCCTGATAGTTTTTTGTGAGCTTGAACTGACTCTGAATAACTGACTGACTACAATTGGATTGAAGGATTTACAATTTGAATTGCAGAGTGAAGTAGAAATTGAATTGGATTGAATATCTCAGAATTAGATGGTTGAATTGATACATGACTATAATATATACATACAACATGTACATGTAGTATAGTACGCTTTACATTATAACATGCATTATCAAACCAGCAAGTTTATAAATATATATACCTATATATATATACATACAGAAAATAGGGGTGACTGGAGTTGGGATTTTGGATTATGTTATGATATGAGTAGTTGAATGTCAAAGGAATGGAAAAATGTACAGATAAAAGTTGCGCTGTGTTGTGAATGTTTATGAGTGTGTGGATTTGCATAAATGTATGGATTGGTTGGAATATATTGCTATAAAAGTATGCAAGAAACGTAAGTAATGCAATGCAATGTAATGTTGTGTAGTGAAAAGGGATGAACGTAACGTAAGTGTAAAGTTTGAGTTCAAGTTTTTCCGTATTGGATTTGGGTAAACCGGGAAAAGAGGATGAGAGACTGAATAGATGAAAGTGAGTGGAGAGAGGAGTTTGACAGAAAAGAGGCAAATCGATGACTAAACGTTGGTGAGATGAAGTCAATGTAGCGTTAAGGAGGGTGGAGATGGATCCATAAATATCTATTGATCTGTAGGGGGCAAAAGGCTTTGAGCAATAATTATTATGATTTCCCATTGTCCACATCCACATCATATAATGCATTGAATGACTCTACTAGTACACACACAGATACATACAAACTACTGACTATTAGATACTACTACTAGAAGACTGATTTTGCTGTACTGTCAGAGTTGTGCTTTGCGTTGCTGTGCTTTGCTTTACTGTCCTTTTTCACTGCTGTCTATTCTATTATATTCTATAATATATATTATAGGCTGGATCTGTTGGTTTTGCTATTTGCTTTGTACTTTGTACTGGCTATTGTATTATACAAATAATATATATGTTGTATCAAAGGTCTTGCCTCGTTTAGTTTAGTTGGCTTTGCTTTGAAGGAAATGCCAACTCGGACATTTCATAAATACCGAGTTAAATATCTGCTGTCATGCTTGTCGCATAAAAACATGCGTCATTCCATTCTATGTACGAGGGCATGATGTAGATGAGATTTGTACGTGTCACTCCTACAGTCATTTGAGGGAGCACTCATGCTGACTTCTGACTTAATTTCATTATTAGACCGACCGAATACCGAACCGACCTGCATATGAGCTGAACGAACCAAACCAACCACTGCACTGAGTTGAGCAGAAGAGAGTAGTAGTTGTAGTAGTAGTAGTAGTAGTAGTAGTAGTAGTAGTAGTAGTAATAGCAGTAGTAGTAGTAGAAGTAGTAGTAATACAATGAATTGAGAATAATGCATACACCTAAAGATGTAATATTAAAGTTGAACTCCCTTTAGTTTACTTGAAGTTGAAATGAACGGGAGCAAAAATTAAACTATGTACTTGGATGGATGTAACTTGGGAGAGTAAAAGCCCAAGCAAAGCAACTACAACTCCAGTATTTCTTGTATGCTCAATGTTTGCAATGTATATGTATTATGTATGTATATATTTATGTAGATATTTATGCATGTATATAGGTATATATAAAGAATACCATCAATGCTTGCCTACTTACTTGCCGTTAGTCTGCTCTGCTCTGCTGTGCCATAGCCATGCCATAATACTAATACTACATTGTACTGTATACTCTAGGTACGAGTAACCATGAAACAGTGGTGCTTATGGCTGACTGGATCATGAACCAGTGGATCATAACATAACATCTAGCATAACACGCGACGGTTGGTTTGCAGTGAGATGACTCCAACTGACTCGCTGTGTCGCCGGTAATCAAGTAAAACAAACCGCAGATTCCAGGTCGTTCACGTAAGCATTCTCTGTCTCCACAGAGACTCATTCAACTCCACTCCTCAAAAGCAAATGAGTTGGTTACACTTACAGTGACATGACAACTTTCATCCTATCTCATCCCATTCCAACATCCAAATTCCCATTCTATTCTAGTAATTCCTAGGTTCCCTATGCACGGCATTATCATCTCTAGGAGGACGATGGTTGTTGGCTGTACTTCATGTTGCCTTTGCCCTTTCCTTGTTTCCATGCTCTCATCTTCCTGCTTACTTGAATTTGAAAAGCAATGGGAGCAAGCTTTGGGCTTGGTTCTAGTTCCACTGGAAATGGAACACAACACCCTGGGATCAGACGTGTATTGTTATATACTTTGTAGTAGAGTGTGAAAGCAGTGAGGTGTCAGTTGTACCTACTACTAGTGCTGTGAGTGCTGTGGCTATATACATTGCAGTCAACCCAAGTCAAGTCAAGAAAACATTATACGTACATTGTATTTACACCAATCCTTCTATTATTTTGCTACTACACGCCGGCACGACACTACACTACATTATACTACACTACACATTATATTGGTTATATACATATATATATATAGGAAATTCTGGACGAGTTGAGTAAATGAATTTGATGACAAATTGGAGATTGACTGGAGAGTGCCAAGGCCAGTTTCATCATTCACCTCATCCCAATCCTCACGTCAAGTCGGAGAGCAAACAAAGCATGGTCTATTAATTCTCCACTATTACTCGCGTCGTATCTACATTTTCTGAAATGGCTTTGCGTATAGATATGAAAAATGCGTTAGTGGAAGACCACCCAGTTCAGGAAAGGGAGTCTCTGGTGTAATGTACTTTCCTATTACGACCATCACTGTAGTTAATTACATTAACACTGTATTGCAAAAATAAACTGTCGGTCGAATAGTGCAATGGTTATATTTAAATGAGTCATGTTTTACCAGGGCCCACTCTGATTTGCGTCCGTTTATGTTATATAGGTAGGTAGGTTGAATGAAAGGACTCATTGAGAGCATTGAATAATGTGAGCAAACCGAGCTGGTGAGGCTTACGTAGTGTAAGTCACAACTGATGTGGATCCGTGTTTGTTTGCCATTATATTTATACTGAATGTAGATTGGGCGTCATTTCTATATAATTCCGATTATTCGTTTAGTCATTTTACCTTTAGGTTATTATCGTAGGTATAGTTCTGACACAAGTATACTATTTTAGTACTCCGGAATTGTGTTATCTGATAGGAGGGAAGTAGGGTTTGACTTCAAATTGAAGTAAAATGAAAGGAAGGAAAATAACCTCATTTGAAAAAAGTGCACATGAGAATCTTATTAGAAACAAAATGTTGAAATTAGAACCTGTTTTGAAACAAAATATGGAAATGAGAACTTTAATTTATGTTTATAGATAAAAGACGAAGGAATTGTCGTTCTGTTCTCATGGTAGAGCAATAGACCTCAATTCTGTTTAAAGAAATACATGCATGTAAGAAGATTGGATCGCTATGGACTAGACTAGTACAGAGTGGGAAATGTGAAAACTTGGATTTGGGGTTGGTGTTCGGATTTCGCATATTAGATGATATTATGATAAGAGCATTGGATGAGATGAGATGGAATCGAAAGAGTGAGTTGGTTGATCGTGTTTCGAGAGTTGGACGTGCTCAAAAATGCCATCAAGAGCTTGCCAAACTCAAAACTGATAGAGAGCATGTATGAGGAAGTTGGTAATGTAATGCGATACGATGTAGGCAATGTAGTAGTTTCGTCGTAGTTGAGCTGAAGTGAGCAGTGTACATGCAATCGGATCAGACAGACAAGGCAGAATAGAGTCAGGACCAGAAGTTTTCTGAGTTGGAAGGATATGGTAAGATCGATCTTCCCACACACAGAGGCAAAGAGAGAAAGGGAAATAGAGAGAGAGAGAGAGAGTTATAGTAAAGTACATGCATATAATATGAGTTGTGATATGAGGAGCACAAGTGCTGATAATTCTGCAAATTAATGCAAGGGTTGACCAGTGTGGAGGTCTTGTAATGCATAATTGACCACTTCGTAGCATGTGGTTCGTGGTGAAAGGCTCATAAATTTTTACGGGAGAGCCAGATAGAGCTGATAGAAGGTAAATAAAATGAGTGACTGGTATATGGTTGTGTGATATTGTATTGTAATGGTGCTGGACTGAGTGGAAGGAGATAGTTGGCATATATGTGGAGAGTAAAGCGTATGCTACAGCCTGCCAAATTCAAGTCATAAGTAGTTGTGACCATGTCCATTGGGCGATGGAGACAGATACATCGACGGAGGCAGACAGTAGGACAGGACAGTGAGGGCAGTCAGACCAGGGGAAATCTGCAGATAGCTCTGCTAGTGACATTTGGACTGAAAAGTACGCAAGTTGGATGGACGTATGGACAGGGAATCGTTGAGCATGACAAAGACACGAGCTCGAATGAAATTGGTGAGTTGAGAGTTCTTGGGTCCGTGTGTACGTCAAAAGATGACAAGTGCCTCCACTTTCCAGTAATTGGGAGAAACTATGTGAAATTGAAACGATCGGTATGGCCTGATTCTCTTCTCTGAAGTGAAACTCTTTGCCTGCTCTCCACTGTATATGGTAAGGAAAGGTTGTGGTGGGAGAGCCTCCAACTTTGTCACGTTCTGGCTCCTGTGGTCTCACTCACACACCCAACCAATCTCTACGGCATTTCGTCGCACTGGGTCTTCCAGGGCCTTCTCACCCTGGGCTAGGGCTGCGAGACGGGCGGGTTGGTCGAGACAGATTCTACTCTGATCCTATAGTATCTTCTCCTGGTCTCTTCTTCTCTTGTCTCTCTCTCATCCACCGCTACTTTCACCACACCACAGCAGACTTAGACTTACATCAAGACCTACCATAGCCGTGGCAATAGCAGAGACAGCGTATAGTGTTGCTACACGACCAAAATGAGACCAGAAGGATCCACACACTTCCCATGCATAAATCATTCCTGGTGGTGTGGTGCCTGTGGTGGCTTTATTTTTTATTGTGCCAGGTCATAAATAAAAATCTCATTTTGGTGTCTTGTAGGTCCGCTGGCAAATTTTTATACCGAGGGATTTTTATGGAGACGCCGCGAGCCCAGGAAGCAATTTTCACGCTGACAGTTGGCAGCCTTATTAAATTCAATAGTCTTCTTGGCTTTCAAATGTTGGATTCCGCAAGTCGATCGGATAATGAGCACTTTTATTCTTTGAATCACCACCGACTACCGACTGCCTTGACTTGACTCATGTGAGAAGGAATTGAGTTCAGGACTACCTATATACATACCATGGCAGCCTTAAGTTGAGTATAAACTACTAGACTAGACTCTATGCTAGAGTGGAGTGGAGTGGAGTGAGGGAAGGAAGCACTAGATTGAATCCGGACGCTCACAGATTCTCATCCTCATTCCATCACCTTTCGCCTCACTCTCTCTATACAACTCCATTTAATCCCAGCTAATTCCATTCCATGGGTCCTCATCCTCCTCATCCACAGCAACCTGAGTCTCTTCATTCACTTCGTTCACTCATTCGCTCCTAACTAGCCTCTTTATCCATCTCTCAATATCACCTAACCTACTCATTCCTACTTACTCTCCTTCTCTAGTCCCACACCCATTATACATACATACACTACCATCATCATCCACATCCCTCAATACACACTAATACTCAATATGATCCACTCCATCCTCTTCACTAACACCTACCTTCTTTTAATACTTACTTCCTCATCACACAGCCGTATACACTAACCTCCCTTTAGTCAGTTCTTCTAAGGCTACTATATACCTCCACAGAATTCTCCATTTCCTAACAAATCTGATAAATACTTACATACCTATATATATAACTACTAGACACAAACAATTATATGCTCTGCAAGTGGAAAGGAATGTTCCTATTTCAAATAGCTCCTCTATAATACCTATATATATATAGGTATATAGAGTATATATATATATATGTTTGTATACCCACTGTTGTATATACACAGACAATACAGCTTTCACCAAATGCTTCTTTTTACCGTGAAGACAGAGATGAATGGTTGGGTCAACTGCTTTCTCTCATTAGTATCACGCTAGATTTTGACCATGACACGTTCGAGCAGTGCACTAAGAAACCTACTCTGTACTTCATTATTAGCATTAGTTTAATTAATTTTAATTATTCAACAACTCACTACTATAATTCTATTGATTCAAAGTATTATAGTCTAAGCTCGTCAATATGCTCGGGGTGAGAAACAACAATTCAACAGAATCATGCAGAGACGAACGAGATTGACTTTAATTTACTGCAATATTTATTTATCTTAAAAAAAGCTTACGAATGTAATGGAGAGAAAAGTAAACTTTAACACATACCAACATACAGATTGTAATGTAGACTCAATTGACAAATATTCCAATGTCCTGTGCTGTGTTGTTTACACATCTGATGCAGCAGGACATGAATCGACAGAAAGCATGAGCAGCAAACCCATTAAGTTCAATAAGATGCACTACTCTTGAGTTGTAAGAATAACAAGTGGGAGGCAACCGATCGCTAGTGCAATGGGTCTACGTGACGTTCAGTTCAGGCTTGCATGTACATGGTCAGCTTAAATTACAGGCTTAACTAACTGGTTACAAAGTTGCAACTACGACCAACAGCTGTAAACTATACTGTTATAACTGCAAGAAATAGCTGAATTGAATGAAATGTGAGTATCAATGCTTGACTCACATTGCCGCCTATTTGATAATGCAAACCATAGACTTAGTAAAAGCACCAATTATTATGTATATGTAGTCTTACCTATTATTAATGTATTTCATATAGTTGTATTTTCTATGTCAATTCTCCCACAAACAATTTGGTTTGGAACACAAAGAGATAGGTTTATAGCTACTCTAGTTTTCCAGTGAAATTGAGGTTGAAATTTACACTTCTCTGTATTACATGGGTTGTACATTAAACACTGTTTAAATAAAATAGGAAGGTTTAAATTTGAGTTTTGAACGGAAATTTACTCTACTCTGGTTTAAAGTAGGCAGAAAATTAAGATTTAAAACTTGCTTAAAAATTTCAGTTGATTTTCAGGTGTTCGCTTGATGCTTGAATCGAGATGAATGACCATGATGCACTGTACTTGTAGTATGTCGTAGTAAAAGCAAGTAGTAAGTGAAAGGAGTTTGGGTGAAGCGTAATGAATTTCATGTGAAAGGTGGGGCTATGCATCCCACGTTCCTTCTACTTTTTACCGTTTCTTATGAAATAAATGTGAGCAGTGATATCCATAGTGATGTAGAAAGGGTAGTAGTGTAAGGAAAAGATGTATGTATTCATCGGATTTTCTTATTTCCTGGGAAAGTTGTTTAGGTGATCAGTGAGAGTGGCATGGTTTGGCGGTTTGAGTTGGATTCGGGTGTTGGGCGGGAAACTGGATATTAAGCTATAGCTACAATCCTTAATAAGTATAGTCTAGTTGTAGTTCGACTAGACTAGGGAGTAGTGGAATTTATGGGGGAGAAAGGAGCACTTATTAGAGGTCTATGACTCATTGGAATGATTGCTGCAGTAGGCAGATGGAGGGACAGTGGAAGAGTGGCACTCCTCTCTTTTTCCTCCGTTACTCTCATAACCATTCCGGCACGGAGGAATTTATTATTCGGGCCTGATGGCCCGTTTATCTATTCCGTTCCTCTGACTTTCATGCCATGCCTGCTCTGAGCTTCTCCTTAGCAGCCCTAAACACATACAAAGGTACATATCTGTATACATACTTTGCGTTACGTTAAGCTCTGCTTGTATATACATAGACTCACGGACTGACTAATATTTCCCCATCATTCGTTTGCATTGGATTTATTGTAATGGATGCGGAGTGGGGTAGTGAATCGAGGATGGGCCAAGACCCATGGCAATATAAGATAGAATAAGAGCGAAAGAGGTTTCCATAAGATAGAGAGATGGGTGTTGGGTTGGGAAGAGAAAGAAGGAAAAGTATGTCTGTATGAAACGAGGGAGTGAGGAGAAAGAAGGGAGAGAGAAAGAGAGAGAGAGAGAGAGGCGTGAGGAAATAAGAGCAAGTAGAGTGATCGTGAGCTGACCGTGTGGATTGGATTGACTACACTGCATATAGGACATAAGAAGACGAGGAGAAGAAGTAGAAGACAAGGCAAGAGGTTGGTGGGCACTGAGCAGTTGACTACACTGGAGTAGCTTTGGATTCCGTGAAGCGTGAAAGGGGGGCCGTGACTTCGTTAGAAGGATATCACGTTGATATCAATTTATTAGGAGACAGCTTTTCACGGGTGGTAGTGACAGGTTGTCTGGGTGACAGTGGCGTGAATAGATGCCCGTGGGACGATGGCGGCGCTGCGGCCGGGCGTCTTCCCATCATCCACACATCCATCATCCGCTTGCGACACCCCCATGCGTCAATACCATCGTATGGTCATTACCACTTCCCTCGGCCTCTTTTTGTCTCACTTAAGGAGAGATGATTCCACTAATCACTCACTTGTGCAACATTCTGTCGGCATCCATTTCCCTCCAACTATCATTTTCCCATCAGATCATCACCACTCCGTTGGTTTCCCATTATCCTTTCGTCCTTAATGATTCTTTCCCAACAACACTAAACCAACAACAGCAAACAACACAACATTCAGTGCAAATCCAAATTCTCGGAACCAAAGGGTGACCATTCAGTTCAGTTCAGCTCAGCTTAGGATGGATACTTGTATTGCATGCAGACTGAGAGGAGGAAAGGAAACCACGTCATCAACGAGAGGATCATGACCATAGTACCATGCCAGAGACCAGATAGATAGTAATGGTGGCGGTTAGCCGTAGTGGCCTACCTCTGCCTGCGTGGCTGATACTTGATAGTGATGGTGATGGGATCATAGAGAAAAGCTAAGAGCAACTCGCATAGGCTCAGACTCAGGCTGCTGAGCTGAGTGTAGTAAAGTAGACTGAGTAGTGTAGTAGTAAGTAGTAGTTGTAGTAGTAGTGGTGGTGGTAGTTATGTATGTACTGCTGGGCTTGAAGCGTTGGCTGTAAATTGTTTCGGTTATTCTAATTCAGAAACACGTCTCGACCTCAGACGAGATCATGAAAAATGTGAGTACGAGATAGGAATTTGGGAAATGTAGTTAGAATAGAGCCACTTTACATGCATGATATGGATGGAAGAAAATATTCTCGAATGGTTTATCGGTAAATTAAGATTATGCTACTCCGAGGCCCAGCATATCATGTTGTATCGCCTACACTTTCATGGAGAAGAAAACACATCTTGAGACACTACTACTTTTACTCTGCTCTAGTCTTTATACTTGTGTATATATATAAATATATAGTTTAGGAAGAGTACAGTGTATACATACAGGATGGCCACATCTTGATAGGGGTGCTTTTCCCACAGAGAAGTGCCTTCTACTTCTAGTACATGGGATCCAAATCCAACTCTTATGCTATTCCATGTCTATTCTATGCCTTGCTTTATTCCTATACCTATGTAACAGTTCCAATTCTGAAGGTTCCAATGGCAATGGTTCCTTCACTATAGTTACTCCTTAGGTTTCTACTTCCTTTCCCTTCCCTGTGCTCTCCCGCATTCTCATCACGTGCCCAAACAAGTCAGTGGATGTGCCAAGTGAGAAATTCCAGTCTTGGATGAATGTGTCTTCCTTCCGTCCAATGCAACTGAACTGAACTGACTGAACTGACACAGTCTAAGCAGACATCAGAGTAGTAGTAGTAGAGTAGACAGAAGAGAATTCTTGTAGCAATCTAGTAGTTGAGTTGAGAAGAGGAGCGGCAGCCAAACCAGACCAACTATGCCATACCGTGCCAGGAATGGCAGGATTGATTGATTCTAATCGGCATACGTTACGTTAGCTGGATAAGTTTTTGTGCATAAGAAACTAAAGTGAAGAGCTATAGTTGCTAAGAGAGCACAGTGGAAGCACAGACCTGGTCTTGTTCATGCATGACTGAAGATCCGTCCAATGAAGATCCATCCGTCCGTCGTCCAAAACTGTAGTTTGGCAGAGTAGAGTAAAGTAAAGTAGACAGTAAAAGAGAGAAAACTATATATATTGGTGAGTAGATCGGTGAGTAGGTAGGTAGAGCAGAGTAGAGAGAGAGAGAGAGAGAGTAGTTGTCAGTATAGTGAGTGAGTGAGTGAGTGAGAAGAAAGCCAAAGAGAAAGACCTTTGATGATGATGATGGGATGGGAACGAGGAAATGTGTTTGTCAGCAAAAAACTTTCATTGCTGTGAAAACCCTACCTCTACTTCATCATAAACGTCTTCATTAGAATATAATGGATATTCAATGAAGAGATAGGATAGGAGACTTTCTCCATTGGGCCATCCACGGCCTGCCTGACTGGAGCCGAACTGAATCTGATCCACATCCGTAGTATCGTAGTCTATCCTATATCCCATCTCTCTGCCAACCAGACCAAACCATAGTCTTCCACAGCCGATAGCATAGCACCCCAGCCAGACCCATTCTTCGCTTTCTTCTCTGTACAGGACTCAGGACGCGTTTTTTAGCTCAGCTCAATTCAACTGAACTCACCTAGCCTATAAGTATATCCATTCTATTCT
>JAAXYV010000082.1:0-16720 GCA_036851875.1 Novacerus sp. FZ-2019
TACTATATTCTAAACTTATATACCATACCATTCCAGAAGCTATTTAAGAAATCTGTTTATTTCTCTCTCTCTCTCTAGGCTGTTGTCTTTGAAGAATTTTGAAATCGAGATCATAACTAATGCTGATATCTCTTCTTCACTTTATATTTTGGAAAACATAATCCAGTAAGAGCTACAAAGCAACATGAGGTTGTATACATACACCGGTACGGCAGTAGCATTCAATAGTCATAGTAGAAATAGGGTAGAGGTAGAGAACGGTACAGGGTATCATGTTTGTTCCCTACACATCCACGCTCCTGTATTTCGTCCTAGTTTGTGTTGTGTTGTAGCCTATACTATACCGTGAACGAAGCAGGTTCTTCAAAAGGTAAAAGGAGTTAAGGTAACAAATGACTTTTGGATGCTCCCTGAGCGAAAAATCTATTTTGGCAATATTCTCCGCCGTTCAATATCTATCTTCTACTCGGAGCAAAGAGAGGAAACGTTCGTCTCGTTCCGTGTGAGTATCGTGTCATACCTATAGCTACTGCAGTATATGCATGCAGTACCATGTAACCATCCAAACAACCAACCAACCCACCGACCAACCAACCAACACCAACTAAGACCATGCCAAGTAGTTTCTCCATACGAAAGTAAACTCACGTCAAGATTTGTCTGAGCCCACATAAGATACCTTCCTTCCTCTCTTACATACCTACCTACCTACCTACTATAAGTGCATGCATGTATATACGGTGTACGCACCACAGCTCAGACCCAGCACAGCATAAAATAACATCGGATGCTTATATTATAACATTTTCCCCGACTTCCATACAGAATCGAATTTTTCGCTGAGAAAGAAAGAGCCATAAGAAATGAGGAACCTTGCTATACAACTGCACTTTTTTTCTCACTATACTACCTGGTCTAAACGTATTCGCCTTTGCTCCTATTTGTGCACTACTGACACAACTGCTGCTGCTGCTACTGCGTGCTACATATACATACATATGTGTACAGTGTGCAGCCGTCCATCAGCAACACTTGAGCTTCAAACTTCAAACCATAATATAAAAAATGCCTTCGATATTGCCATTTATACCATTCACATCAGCAATAAAAAGTCAGTTCTCGCATACGAATTCGAAAATCCACATTTGTCATTCATATCTTTCTAGCCATCTAACTATCCATATTCTAATACTTTACCACCATCTACCCCTATCCCATCATATCCTTTCGTAGTTCGTGTTATACTTCTCTTTCTCCTTTTCAAAATCATACTCCATATGTTTTCCTAAAGATCAGCTTCCTATGCATCACATCAGTGTTGCCTTGCGTCGATATGAAATATACATGTATACAGACAGACACAAACCTACACACACATAACATAACACAGTATACCATAACTCCACGTATGCAGAGCATATAGAATTCAAAACTCACAAGTCTCAAGTTTCGCTAGTCTTCCTGTCTATACTCTCTTTTTCCTCTCCTCTGCTTTGACGCTTCAAAAAGCACTTAACAAATATTTACAAGGGCTTCCCCTCCGTGGAGTTCACTTCAACTTATATCATAGAAATGTATACATAAATACATACTATACCTACCTATATTCATACAAGCCTACATAACCTAGACCATTACACCTAAGCAATTCTAAATAAGCACAAACAAACATTAAACCCAACGCACACATATATTTTACACACATACATACGTAATGCAGGTAATTCAACTGAAATAGAAGAAGAGACCCAAACTTCCATACCACTTCCATTCCGTAAGGAAGGAAGAGTAAGAGACGAGACATTAACGTAGAGAAGAGTATCGTCTTCCTCCTTCCCAACATATTTGTTATGCATGACAGAGAAGAGAGCTTTAATCTACGATCTCTCCTTCTTACCCAACTTCAACCATCTCCTTACACACCACCGTTCGTTCAATCCATATTCTACATTCTACCAGGGGTTACGTTCTAATTTGGCAAATTTAAGACTCTCACGTGGTCAAAAGTATGTGTACGGATCAAGTCAACGCAATCCAAAGCAAAACTACCAAAAAGTTCTGTCCGCCCGCCGCCCTCCTTCAGTCCAACCTCTGTACTGTATTTTCATTTGATCTCATCCTGGTTTTACTGCAGTCCTAGTCCTGTCCCAGTTTTATTCAGTGCCTCTACTCCATCCACAGTCGACTCATTCTCACTTACATAGGTACTTACAAACATTCTTTTACTACTGCCACAATGTATTGTAATCATAGGCTAAAATAGTAGAGTAAGTCTATAAGGCTGTAGGCAAGGTTGGTTTAAGTCCCGCGAAAAACACATGGGAAACCAAAGATTTAGGAGCCGAACGATTTATGTCCCTCATAAAGTATGGTCTTGTCGTTAAGAATGGCGTTAATGACTTGTGCCGCTTAACACCACATAGAACGACTGCCAGGAGGATTACCAAAGCACAAATACCGATTTAGCACTGCATTAGACTCTCACGCAAAGCACGACCAAAGGGGACGACACCGAGACCAACTAAGACCTATAAGAGTCAGTCACAGAACGAAACCAAGGCAAGGCAAAGCAGGGTCTATCTTGTTCTTCTTCTTCTTCCTTTGTACTTTTATACGTTAACAATCTCCATCGGATTCTTACAGATACTTCCTTTATGTGTTGTCTATCTATTCTATATATACCCTGTATTCTATCTTCAATCCTTTCTCTACCTCTAGAGATACTCCTATGCCCCATTCAATTCACCAAGTATTATTCCTTTCCCAAATGGTTCTGTTCTGTGATGTTCTGTTCATCCCTTCCCTCAAATCCATCCTGATCTCAAACCCATTCTCCTAGTCAACTCAAACAAGACACACTAGACTTGGACACAAGAAGAAAAAACATCTTGGAACGACAAAGTTAAGTCAAGACAATCGAATTGTCTCACACCCACCGTCACACACAATTGAAGTGAAGCATCATTACTCACTCAAGGTGAACAACGACACTGAAAAATGTCCTTTTGGAAAATAACAGTCGGCTAATTATTTCACTCTCCTTGTCTTGCCCTATTATTTCCATCTCTATTATACTCTTTATCTATCCCTCTTTTCCTCTTCTACCAGAATAGACACCATTAATTTTCATATTATTATTACTACTATTACTGCAGATATCATATTGGAGACACACGAGTAGTATTGCTCCTGTACGATGCTTCTCGTTGAACGCAACTCAAAACTGTATCTTTTGCTATACAAAGGCGAACTACAAGCAACTCCACCTAATCATACCATTGAATGCTCTTAGAAAGAAAAAGAAGAGAAGAAAAGATAGAGTTCAGTCGACAACTACATATATACAGTACTGTACAGTGTACAGTCAACCAACAGTCCAAGTAGAATGAATATACACCCAAAACAACACTCAACTACAGACCTCCTATTCTCCTTCAGTACTCCCATAGACTCTATCCTCGTACAGAGAAAAGCAATCTATCTCTATTCTAATGTCTATACTCTATATACACTACTCCTTTGGTTGGACGCTATGTATTGTACTGCTGAACTATACTTTATCTCCTCTGTCTGTACTGCATTTTCTCTGGAGCACCAAAGACCCGGATAGAAGATATGGAATCTGTGTTTGTTACTATGTGTGTGTGCTTGTACACAGGAGCGCTCTCGTAAGCATCAACCATTCCGGTTTCAGTTTCCTTTCCTTTTCTCTGCTTTTTCCTTTCATTTCGACTTAGTAAGCATGATGAGTGTTCATTGTATTTCACTGCTTGTCCCTGTGTGTAGGCCACAGATGTGCGATAAAACAAAAACCTGGCACACCAATGTAAACCTATACCACATGCAATACAATCAAAAGAAGTAAAGCCAATAATACAATGCAATGGTTCTCCTCTATACAGGATGGGTAAGGATAGGACAGCAGGTAAGTTTGCGTTTGGCAAACTAACACTGTAATGTAATATAATGTGGTAGATCAGAGACCATAGAGTAGTGTATAGTCACTAGATGACTCCATTGCAACTGGAATTGGAGTAGGTAGTAGGTATGTATTAAGAAATACTTGTGTGTGTACAATGCAAATAGTATGTACCTAACGCAGCTCGACTCCATGGACTAGCTTTTACTTTTCCAGCGTTTATTCGGCTCTCTTTATACAGTCTAGAGCTTGAGCTCATAAAGTAGCAAGTAAGCTACTAGGAAGCAGAGCAGAGTACAGTAGAGAAGAACACAGACCACTTATCCCTATCGATTAAAAAATGGGCGCATTATAATTCGGTGGAAAATAATATAAGCATGCATAGAATACAGTTTCTTTGCTTGCACTGTCTACTATACATTCTTGGTAGCTAATGTAGTGCAAATGCACTGCTATGAAAAATCCGTATTCTAAACGGAAAGTAGCTCAACTTTCCTCTCCATAACCCATACAGATATAATATATTATGTACTCCTTGTGTATGTATATATAAACGGATATTATACTGCTGCAAATTTAATCCGAAGTGAAGTGCAGTAAAATATTACCAACGTTAGCTGAATTTAATGCCTCCTTTGCAATTGACACGAATGCTGTGCTTCTGTTTCACTGGAAATGGTAAATGCAAAAATTGTTCAGTGAAACATAATATTTTATTCCTCTAAACTCAGGGTTCTGAGAAAGTGTCACAAACTTTTGGATTGTAGCAGCAAAGGAATTGTATAGTTGATATGTTTGTGTACATTCTTTTATCCTTGCTTTAGAAATGTTTTGCTTTGCTTTGCTTTGAAAGTGTGATGTTCAGAAGGATGGGTGTTGTAAACTAAAAGAGCGTTTAAGGCTATATATCTGTTAATGTAGGAGTAGATATATAAGCTTATTCCCGGGAAATGGGAATAGATGTGCATGATGCATGTATCCGGGAGGAATTGTAGTGAAAATGAAGAAATATTGGCACACTTGATGAAAAATATGATGATGTTGGCGAAATGCACGCAGTACACAGTATGTATAGTTTAGTGTACTCACTAGTCAGTATCCACTAGTGGGGCGGGTAGTCAAAATCCAAGTCTCTTACTCTTATTTTCGTCCTTCTATTCCTTACATGTCATATTTTAGAAGTGGTGGGACTAGAGAACTAAAGAGGATGGGTTGGATGACTGGGGATGGGAAAGGGGTTAGGTTAGGGAATAAGAAGAGAAGAAGCAAAAGAAACACATAGAGTATAGTTAGACATAAGCTAAGTCTAGCACTTCAATTCAACATGTCGCATAAGTGTGTGTTATGATAATAAATGATGGAGGGAGGACGAGAACGAAATAACATAGTGGCATTCTGTAAAATATGTGACACCAGGTCATGAGTAAAAGTCGCACCAAATGAAATTGAGAATATTCCTCTTGTCTGCTGTTTCTTATGCCTATATCTCAGCTAAATCTCTGTCTGTCTGTTTTAACTGTAAGAATACAACACATGAGAAGGGCCGGATGGTAACTCAGTTCAGTTGAGTTTTTAAGTTGACTGGCTAGGACTGGAGTATGTTGTAGACTTTTTAGCTCTCACATGGAAAAATAGGTTGCACATATAACAGGCAGACAGCTACAGAGTACAGTACAGTACAGCACAGCAAAGCAAAGTAAAGAAAGGCAAAGAACAGAGAGAGAACACAGTTTGCCTCTTTTACAAAGTAGACTCCCGACACAACTGGGATGAGATGAGTTCACCTCATCTCGCACTGTCTTTTCTCTCTGCGTTGTCTTTGCTGTTGCTACTCAGTATGTAGTTGGCTTAGTAGAAATGTATGCTTGCAGACTGTGTCCTTAGTAGAAATATTTTGGTTCACTGGTTGAGAGGAGACTCATGCATCTTTTTGACGTGCTTTTCTTCTTTTCCTAATATTCTAAAATCACGTTTTGTGTGACATCAGTAAGAAATCGGGGTATGCACCAGATTCATCACTATATTTTGTCATTCTAGACAATTCTTTCATGTTTCTTGTATTCTGGAAACTGTGCTGATTTATGGGCAAAAATACACATATGGTTCGCCAAACTGCAGTACAGAGCCTTTTGGTTATGCCATCACAGCAGTGACAATTCGACAATGTCCAAAAAACCAGTGTCTGAAGTATAAAATACAGTGTAAACATAAATCAGAGACAAAAATTAACTATGGTGTTTAAAGAAATGTTAATAATTCTCAGTTTACTTGTTCGCCAATTTATTGAAGGATAAGCTTAGACTCTAGTTTTGTGCGGCTTAGTTAAGTTACCCAAGTTAGGCTAAGGTTAGTTGAGTTGAGATTCTTCTAGGAAAGATTTGCGACAGGAAAACTTCATCATTTTATGCTCGCTTCCCCTCCACAACTTCCACTTACTTACTTCCATCCACTTTCACTTGAATTCATCTCAACTCAGAGCATACCCAACCCAGTGTACCACAATCTTTAGTGAAGTCGTATAGATCTTCCTTTAGATTTTTCATATTATTCCGTACAAATGATGATCGTAGCCATCGTTGTGCTTCTACTAATAATAATAAACCAGGACCCTCATAGATGCATACATATGCAATCCAAATTTCATTTCTCTCGAGTTCCAGTTCTGCACTACTCTGTACATCTTGCATCATATCTTTTTAGGAAACACTCGAAAAATAAGAGGGGAGTAGGGGAGCCACACATACACAGAAAAGGAGAACGCAAAAGTTGGTTTAGTTATGACTGTATAGTACTTATAAGAGTTTGCAGTCGAATTCTACGAGTCAAAATGTGAATTTCGTCTTTTGGCTTTTTCTATTGCTCTCGCTCCCTCCCTTCCTTTTCTTTTCTTCATTTTGCCTAAGAGCTCTCAGAAGATCACCTTCACCTTTCCTTACAGGCATTCAGTGGAGTTGAGTTCAGTTGAGTATTGATCAGGAAGGATAAGAACGAGATAAGGATACGTATGGCATATATATACACTATATACTGACATGAGGGTAGAAAAAGTAAGGAGCTCTTGTCTGTCTCCAATTTTTCCCCGGATTTGGATTCTAGTTTGGCTGGGCTCAGCTCATCTCAGCAGTTGGGGTCGGTTCAGTTCAGATCTGTCCAGTTCATTTTTCGTTTTCCTCTAGCTCTATTTCAAACCTTTAGGCTATACTATAGACACAAACTACATATATATTTATATATACGTAGTACTGTAGCTTTTCTTCTGCTCTCGCACGATTTCCGTGTCCGAGTTTTTGAATCTAAGCACTTGCTACAAAAGACAAACCTCTTTCTTTCCCCCACATATGTACTTATAGGGTATACCCACTGCCTACTCGTTGTTCTGCCTCTCCTACAATTGCTCCGATTCTATCTATACTTTGGCTTAACCTCATTTTATTTTCAAGAGACACTAAACTCTCAGTTCTCTTGGCAGAATCGCTTCTTCATTTCTTTGAAGAACCACAAGTAATTTGAGAAGTTCTTCTCATTTCATTTGTTCTTGATGGAACAAGTGTACAGTGTATCTCTACATGGAGAGAAAAGTGTTTACTGACCTTTACCTGTACTACAGTAGTTAACATTAACACAACTACACAACTGCCACAGTTCCAAATTCACAAAACAACAATCTGGTTTCAACCCTGTAAGAATTTTTTACATTGAAGGTCTTGCTTAAGAATACATGAGAAAACTGACATGTCAATGATTTATCTAGATTCTTTGACCTATTTGCACAGCAGTGAGCTCAAGTATTCCAACAAAAGTGAACTGAGACTAAACTACCTATGTTATGTATTGCGTTACAGCAACACTTTTCGCAATACTATGACTTTCTGTACTTTTATTCAGAGTCAGCTACATCCCATAGTATGATGGCATAGCTTGAGCCCAGATGACTGAGAAACACGAGTCGAGTGGACTCCATTGGCATCTTTCTTGTCTACTCTGCTTCTTGGCGTTTCCCCCTTGGTTTTCTCTACTTCCTTTCCTTTCTCTATATTTTCCCTTTCCATTTTCCCCATGGATATATCCACAGCAGGTTCCTTTTCCAGACTGACAAAACCAACCTGAGCTGAAGCAGCAAGCAAATGCTTTTCCTTATCACCCAGCAGGGTTTGAGATGAGACTGAAAGAGTGATTCCGCAGTAGCTACCCTGACTATGCCAAAAATTTAATCCTTCGAGGAAAATTCTGAGCCAAGGAAGAGAGAGAAAAGGAGAGAGAAAGAGAGACTGAACTGAATAGAACATCAACATCACCATCCAACCATCATTTCTTTCTCCCCACTACTATGCACAAACCAAGTGCCTTGCCTTCCCATTCCATTCCACACGTAGCACAGTAAACCATGAAAGTTTCACAGCATCTTTTCCTTCTCACCATACTTCATCCTAGACACTTATCTTGGCTTAACTTTCTTTAACTGAACCCTGCTAACCAAGCACCCAGTCAAGAAGAATTTAAATTCAAACACTCATCTTTTTGAATGATTTAAGGGCCTTGGATTTTTTAAATGTGATATTAAATACAGTTTGTAAACGAAATTCTCCATTCACTTCTTGTGACACAGTTTAGAAGAGAATTTAATTTTCTGACTTGTCAGCTTAAAATGTGTACTTATTATGCAAATTAAAGCAGATTTCAAGGCCTTTAAGCTTTTTAACTACATATTCTATAGGCTATAGACTCTGAACAGTTCAGACTATAAAGGTAACTATTCTAGAGAGGTGCAAAAGTTAACTTCAACTTTCCAGTAAACCACACACTACGGCGTTTTGACATTCCCTTATAAGTGGAGCGACTATATACGTGGAGATGCTTGAAGTTAAAATCTAAGTTATAAAGAAGGTACTTTCTCTCAAAACACAACACATCACATTGTCGGCATAGCAGAGGCACTCTTTCATTGGAATGACTAACCTCAATCTTCCCCTGTTTTCCTTTCTACTTCCACTTTTACTTCTACCACTTTAGCATAGAAAGTGTAGTCTGCCTGTATTGTCTATGTATTTTGTAGTCCTACTATTGCCGCTGCCATGCTTGGCTTCTGAAGATGACCTCTGATCTCTAGCTCTTTTCCCTCACTTCACTTTATTTTCCACTTTCTACAACACTATGTACTTTTCTCAAACCAAACTCTTTTCGTCCTAAAGCTAAGCTAAGCCACATCTTCTCCAGATCATTCCTCAAGCAATATACCATATAGCGCATATCCATCTATACTACTGACTTTACTTTCCTCCTCTTTTCCTTTCTAGTAGAAACCGCAGACCATGCCGGAACTCGTCTCGTGCTTAACTGGTAATCAACGCCTGGTGATAACACGTTCGAATTCCAGCTTTGTCTTTTCCCAAGTCCCAACTTTAAGCTCTCTCAACTTCAACTCGCTACAGTCAAAATCTACTAGAATGCAACTAAAAGTAGCCAAGTATACGGATACGTATTATAGATAACTATGTAGTTGAAAATACTCCGCCTGCAGGATTATATAGAGGAGCACAGCACCACCGAGTGGCACAGCAGCAGTGTGGGTGGTAAATGCCTTAGTGCAAGCCTAAACACAAAGTTCATGCCGTACATTTTACAAGTCTTCAAGCCCAGAATTCGAAAGCAGAGAGACTGTGACGACTTCGACTTCTTCTCGTACTCAAAACCAAAAAGCCATAAGGTAAGGACTACTGGAACTGGGACTGTGCAAGGACTGTAGAAACTTGCACACGTAACACATCTGCTCATAATGGCCATTTCCTGCCTTTCATTAAGGCTTCAAGGACTAAAAACCATCTTTTATTTCGACATTTATCGACCCAAACAAAGATTTAAAAACAAAGCCAAGTCCTATGGGTGTGCATATCGAGTTCGTTCAAATAAATGAACTTTTGATTTTCCCTTGCTCCACATACAGCCACAAAATTAGTAGATTCAACACTCACCCGCCCAACCACATTCACCTTCACAATTCTAAAGACATTTCCCAACTTCAACTAACACAATTCATTTAGATATTCTAATTTTCAACCATAGGATAAATTATTTAAGCATAAAATCTACAATTGAGAAATTGCCTAATCGTGTGACTCGAAACCCTTTAGCCTCACGCAGAGCTATTAACCAAATATACATCTGTAAGCATGACACTATGCACACATTCCAAACAAAATACTTAAGCATTGCTCTAAATTAAGTTAGAACACAATATACGTAAATCCAGCTCAACATTGACAGCACGTAAGTAACTAGTTAATTTTTACCTTTGCTGTTGCCGTTGCCGTTGCTGTAATGTAGCCGTGGAGCAAGGCACAAGGAAAACTGCATCCAAAAACTAACATGGGAACTCAAAAAATTCATCTTGATATCTTTATTACCTACCTGCCCGTTAGTTAAACACTTGATTGAAATGGAAATTCCTGCACGTTATAAGGAGCACTGCGTATTAAGTAATTTGGCTCAGCATTTGAGGAAAGGCAACAGAAAACAACAGCGAGCCAACCCAACCGACTGCAGCAGGCTTCAGCTAAACCGAGTGTTGAGTATAGTAGCAAGACATATATATATATATAAGTTCTACATACTACACAACAGACGTAGAAACTATAGCATTCCTACCTTACCTATTGTATACTCTCGTACACATACATACCTATATACTTTACCCATCTACCTACCTACGTATTACAGGTAAATAAGTAACTAAGTATGTAAGTATATAAAATAAAACTCAACCGCGAGTGAAATCCGTAATTATTCACATCAACGTAGAACAAAAAAAAATAAAGTCTTCGTTCATCCACTCAACTCGACTCCTTCTGAACGTCTAGCTCAATAATCCAGTCCGTCCACTCCAGCTGGAGAGAATAAGTAAGAGAGCTTATCCAGCAGCAACAGCATACAATACAATAATATAAGCTGCTGTGCTGACTAGACCAAAAATACAAGTCAAGTTAAAGACAAGCTACGGAAAGGAAAAAGTAAAGTCGAACCAAAACAGGCCTGGGCTGTATTTTACTCAGCTCTTTACCCCACTTTACTCACCCCACATCTAAACGAAACGAAATCAAACTACCAATCAAACCGCAAATAACAAAGCAAGGTGAAGGTAATGGAGCTGTTTGAACGAGCGTCCTCACAAAAACTCACCTGATTTCATTCTCATCGCATCTAGTACCCACTCGCAACTGTCTTAACACAAAACACAAGACAACTCAACATATCAGTCAGTCAGCCAGCCAAGCCAGCCATTCAGTATACAAAACAACAATGTATTAGATAACTTTTCGTTGGATCAGCAAAGTCAAACTTCAAGCCAAAGCCAAAGTCAAAGCCAAAAGCCGGTACCAAACCAACCATCAAACAACACAATACAATACATTTCAATACAATGCAGCAGCAGCATGTATGGATGTAATAATTTTCATATCAAATCAGCCATGTGCACTTTTTTTTCTTCCATTAGCTTAGCATAGCAGGGCTACAGATTAGATATGATAACTATAAGGATTGGGAGTTGAATTAAATTGAGAAGAGCCAGCGTAGAAGGCTAGGAGCTATAGATGGAAATTATTCTTCCTATCTATTCCTCTTGTTTCTTCTACAATTTGATATACTACTTTCAACCTAAACTTCTCCAGCTCACCATCATTCCCTTCCCTTTTGCTCACTTAATGTTACATTGGATTCTATTCTACTGTAATAGGTAAATGTACTTAGGTATACTGATTGACTGACTGACTGTGTATTATATGAACTACTCCATATCTCAATACATATTATTTTCTCATGTTTTGTTTTGTGGATGCTGGAATAGTAGTAGTAGTAGTTTGTGTAGGGTTGTTTGACTTGGCTCAACTCCACTTGCTCACTTGCTAGACTTGCTGCTCCAGTCTTTCTGTTCATTCTCTTCCTTCGTTGCTGATCTCTTCATTACGTGCTATTATAAGGCTGTTGAATTATTTATTCCATCCATTCCAACGCAACTGAATAGAAAACCGGTTTCTATCTCGTCGACTCGTGAAACTCTAACTCCAACTTCAACTACAACCTAACCCAAAACTTCAATGTCTACTTCTACTACTACTACTTCTTTAGCTTACTGGCGTTACATTGCAGCACACTAGGTTGCATTGCATTATTCTTAATGCACATCCCATGCCAGCCCAAAGCAAACAACACATTATATATAGGTAGGTATGCCTTCCTGCATGTTTCTGCACAAAGCACCATTACCATTAACAACATTTTGCTGAGAAAGAGCAACGCGAGAATCTCAGCCCTCTCAGCATCACATCAGTATGACATGAAAATATACTGCTTCACATAATTTGCCAAAGCAAAGCAATGCAAAGCAAAGCAAAAGCCCCATCTTCATAATTTGTCTCCTCTGCAGTTTCTGCATACATTATTTTGTCATATCTTTCCCACTCAACTACTACTACCTCTTTCCTATTCTCCTTGTCTCTATTTTATTAGTGTTTAGATTTCAGCTTAATACTGCCATGCAATATGCATTGCATTGTCACAAGTCAGAACACCACTCTGTATATATAATATAGGTATACAGTGTAGAACAGAAGTAGTGTATATGTATATATAACGTCACCCATTATGAAAGTTGTTAGGTCGTAAAGCTAGTTTAAAATTGTTCATGTTCGCTCTGCCTAATTTCTCATTTTTCAAAAACACTTAGAACATCTATAATTAGATTTGTATTAATTAAATTAAATAAGAAGCGTAGTAAACATATTCTGAATTTGAATGCAGATAAGTGAATACTTGTTTATTTAGAATAACAGAAACCACAGACCTAGACTACTTCATATTTTATACTTGACACTATTACTCTCTGGATTTCAAATTAGCCTAATGATTGTCTTATAAAGATCTGCTTGGTTGCCATCATTATCACTATTATATTTGTACTATATTAGAATGGGAAAGGAACTAAACCAAATAAGTAACTGAAGTGAACTGCAGTTTCTTGGTGCTCCTTTCTTATTAATTGGCTCCATTGTTCTCGTCTTCAACTTCATCGATCCACCCGACTACCTCACCTCTCTTTAGATGCACATTCTCTACTTTACGGCGAACAAGGTAGAGGTGCTATATGAAGACAGGCTTATATTATGCTGGTTGGTACCGCATTATCTTGTACTGTACTGCACAGTTCTACACCACACTTCACTCTTCACAACTTTGCATTACATCTCCTATACTAAAACTTTCATTAGCATTTTAACTCTGAGTCTAACCTAACTCCATTCAACATTCAACTTCCAATTCCGCGAAGAAGCTTTGCTTAGTGAAGAGGAAATCAATAACCAAAATGTGTCAGATGCAAATTCAAGATATTCCTCCCAATTTGGATTTAGCTTTTGTGTCTTTGCTTCTGCTTTGAAATCAAATATCATTCCCACAGCCAACAAAACTGGAGGAATAGGTAGCAAAAGCGAAGAACCCAAGTTGAATTAAGTAGAGAGAGAGAAGAGAAGAGAAAAGACTAGACACTAGACACAGCCCTAACGAACCAACCACCTGAGTGGTTTTGGTTTCATAAGCATTATTAATAATATTACACTGCATTTCATTGAATGCATTTGCATCCCTAGCTTTACTTTATGGTTTATTACCTCCAACCAACTTTCAAGAATTAAGGATGTAATATATCAAACAAAGTCAGCTTTGGACTCATAGTCATTAATAAATGCATTTTGCTCTTTAGTAAGCACAGTTTTAAATTAAATCTCAACCTACTACGAAAAGGAAACGAGCAACTTTCAAATTCAAATCTTATTCATATACAAGTTTCTCTGTTCGTCCGGCCGGATAGGACAGGGTAGGAATATACATTTATTATTAAACCGAAAATTAAAACTAAGTTTGTTGTAGATTACCTTTATTGCAACATTTCAAGACAAGGAGGGTGAAGTTAAAGGACAATATTTATGATTCAGTGACTTGAATTATCCAGAAACAGCATAATACATAATACAGCGTAAGTAATGCAAGAAGCATCATGCATATCAATTTCAGTAGAAATCTCGAAACCACCCCACTGCTCTGTAATATTAAATAATTTCTTTAATTGCGATTGTGTTTTGAGATTATGTTAAGTTAACTGCTGTGATTGCATTTTCAAATGAGCATATCCCATGCAAGCACGCATGCTATGCCTTGGCATTTATTATCCGACTCACTCATCCTCAGTGCACAGTAGAAGTAGTACAGTAGCAAAGCAAGTAGTGAAAAGTTTACTTTACTTTTCTCTATCCGGAAAGGCAGTCTCTTTGTCAGTTACTTTATTCTATAGTACAGTAGAATTCGAGTCGACTACTAGACTGCAAACTTGAATAACTCATCACTTCAGCTTTACTTTGCTTAGCTTAAGCTGTGCTTGGCTTTGCCAAGTCAAGACGAGTCAACTAATAATATTAGTATAGGGGTAAGAGTGTTAAAGTACCTCCTAATAGTTATAATAACAATAACAATATTTCATCAGCAAAAAGAAGGATGAAGGGAAGGAATGCTCATCTTTGCTCTTCTTCAGGAATCTCCTCATCTCCACTTACCCTGCGCCCTGAATTGCCAGCTTTTTCCTTCGTCTCTCCTCTCCACTTAATTTTATTTTATTTGCCTTGGTGATTAAGATGAAGAAAGAACACGAAATTAGAAACCTTTTAGAAGACTACTGCTGAGCTTTCCAAATTAAATGAATAATAATCAATAAGGGGAGCAGCAAAAAAGGCATCGATCACAAGAAGTGTTATAAGAGGGCTTACGCAATAACTGCAGTGTCATGACATCCCAAGACTTTGGAGTAGGCGGGTGAATATTTTTGTATTTGGACTGTACGTACCTATGCACTATGTATTAGATTCTGATTGTGTTTGTATACCCATACCTACTATACGTGATGTTCGTATAACTTGACTGGATTGGATTTTCCCACTGTATTGTTGGAACTGAATTTGTATTGTTTACCATAGCATGCCGTGTTCCCAACTTTTGCATTTGCTAAGTTGCTAAATCATTAGTTCTTTTCTCAACTGAACTCAGCCGTCGCGTCAAATCACATCCCATCCCATCACAGAATTATGTTTCCTTTCCTACAAAATAATGGAAAATGGAACTGTGCGTGTTTGCGTGGTGATGATGCTCTGACTATGCAAATATTTGAAAAGGGGGAAAGAAAAGGGCAAGAATTTATTTTTAATTAGTCAACGCCATGAATATTCAGGGAAAAATCCATGCTATATTTTCCACCCTCTGCACAATACTGAAAACGACATCTTTACACTATAGATAAGGCAGTAATTACCGAGAATACTAATTGTCAGCACAACAGGATATATGTATACATAATATGATTAAATTCAGACTTAGGTCATAACAATAATTACACTAATTGAAGCTTAGAATCAGAGTTGATGGAAATATTATAACAAAGCTTTGCCTTGTATTTCTTTTCCTCCTTATTGGAGCCCACATACGTAGATACATTCAACATTACGTTAAATTACAAATGTACCAATACAACTCGGGTGCTATGCTTCCAAAAAAGTTAACAACATAATAGCGACAAGTCTCAAAGGGATTCCAACGAGTCAGCTATTAGACTTGGATTCAGAGAAAGTAGAATTAGTCTCGGTCGGAATGATTTAACAAAAATCAAAGGAAAAAAAAACTTGAAGAAAGGAAATAGTTTTTAAACAAGTTATTTCTATGGCATTCCACTCCACCCAATGGAATGCGGATTTCAATGAGAATCAAGTTACCGATATCCACAACAACAGTGGCTCGAATTCAACAGAAAACTAATCTGGATCGTAACATTATGTGTGCTAAAGAATTTGAATTCAATGCCAAACCATGGAAATGCAATGCCTTGCAATGGAAAGAACAATCTACAGATACTGCTAGTTAAATTCAGTGCAACGCGGTAAGATGATGGGAATGATTAGGTGCACTTGTCCATTTTATTCATTTTCTTTAACAACTGCACACGGACAGCGGCCAATCGTATGTATACATCTGCGTGGGCATGAAGGTATGCACACTGCACAGTGCTGTGGATAACGTACATTCTGCCTCTACTCTGTGTTTCATGGCATTGCAAGTCAGATAATACGAGCCTAATCACATAATGCAGCCATTGAACTATGAAGTTATGTTCCAATCCAAGAGGCAGACACAGTACAACAAGGTAAAGGTAAAAAGTATGTGTACAAGAAGCTAATTCAACTTTTAGTTAAGTTAGATTCTGAACTGAACTTGACTCAAGTCAAACTCAGTTGAATTCTCGAACCAACTTTACTGACTGTACTTGACTTGAGTGAATTCTCTACTCGGGTAAGCAGCATCAGATCAGACGCAGAGAGAAAGAGAGAGAGAGAGATGGAAGAACTTTTTTCCTTGAGGCAACAGCACAGCACAGCAAGGCAATATACAAAGTACAAAGCAATCAATGTGTAACTGAGTAGAACCGAATGAGCCTTGTTTGATACAAAATAGAATCTCGTTATTGCACTACACATACAGACTGACTGGTTAATAAATATGGTCATCCATTCTTTCTAACGCATCTCAACTCCACTGTTCAAAAGTCATCCAGTCAAAGGAATGAAATTATTAATCTTTCCTCTATAACTTTCAGATGTAACACAGTGCACAATAGTTAGACAGATTGCATATACATTATACATACAAGTAAGTAGGCATGCTGTAGGCAAGTATGTCTCTCTGTATGTAGTCATAATATCATTATATTATACT
>JAAXYV010000083.1:0-16712 GCA_036851875.1 Novacerus sp. FZ-2019
CGATTTGTCGTATTTTTATGGGAAGTAACCTCTACTGATCATTATTATTATTATAATACCTTTGCTAAATCATGTAGCTACTTGTTTCAAGTAATTATGTGAATCGTACAGTCTTCAAGTCTTATTGCAAAAAATGAGTATTTCGCACATCATCATCATCATCATCAACATCATCATCAATTGTCGTCGCTCCCGCATGCTCGTCTGGAACACATGCACGACGCTCAAACAGCATTCATATTATTATTATTATTATTATAACTCATACTAAAAGATGCAACAATATTATATCCATACCAAAGTCACACATCAGTCATAATCAAAAGAGACCAATAAGGACAATCACAACGTCCCACACGATTTTACACTCACACAATTTATTTTCCTATCTAATGTAATGTAAGCATAATAAAACCAACTTACAGTCACCACAGACAACTTATATAAAACACATGAGACTTTCAGGAAAAAAAGTGGAGAATCTCATAAGAAATTGACAGAGAGGTCGTATTTGGCACTATCTTTAAATCTATATAAAGTATCCAATAACAGTAATAAAACTGTCTTCAAAGATATAGGAAATGAGTACACATAACAAGTTGGCACTGTAATACTACTTTATTTTGACATAAAAATGAAAAATGCAATAACACAGACTTGCACGTGTCAACGTTATGTTTGGGCCTTTCAGAATTGTATGTTCAACTTTGTCTCAGAAAAAAAGCAACAATTTTTTTCCCAGTATCTCCTTGTACAATTGTTTTTAATTATTTCTATCAGTAAACGTCTGCAAATACAAAGACCTAGTAACAATAACTGTTTTAAGGTAGTAATGAAAAAACAAAAAAACAAACAAACCAACAAAAGTGGGAAATAACGAATTTAGGATGACCTGAGCAAAATTGTATTATTTTGTGGCCATGCTAAGTTTAATGAAAACCTATTGAAGAGTTAGGTGGGGAAACGCCAAGAAATTCTACTATATTCCTTTAAAATTCATTCTAACGAAGACAGAAGACCGAGAATTATAAGGGAGTTCTGGCACGAGTTAAAAATCGTTTACACCGCATGGTGATTTTCACATTATTGTTTAAATTAAGTATGTGGCTTGTAAGTATTGTAAAACATGTAGAGGTTTTTGAGTAATGAATAATAAACTTAGTATTGCAAGGTTTAGTAGTCGAGGCCGAACATCCTTATACTAATCGGTCTCTTGGGCTTAAAAACTGAGTAGACTTAGAGGGAATCGAAAATGCAACTTGTAAACAATTAAAATTCTTGTCAGGAGAGTAGTTTAATGACTGACAATGAGTATTTAATCGGGATTAAGTAGGTTGATAGTCGGTAAATTATTACTGAATAAAACAAAACATGGAGAAGAGTTTCTCCAAGGAAAACAGGAGCAACAAGCAACTCTCTCATGCAGAAAAGCACCTTTCACGTCGAAAATCTGAATGCACAGAAATACCATGTGGAGTAGGTTAAGTAAATAGACTCTGCGTGTGTCCGTACGCATCCTGGGGGTGTAAAATATATAAAACTGCCAAACACAACCTTGTACGTGAGAACACTTGCAACAGCAACAATAATAATAATGATAATAATAATTGATAATATTACTTAATTAACTGATTTCGGAAAAACGGAATGCAAACAATTACTGTTATTGTAAACAAAAAGCTCAAGAAAGCTATGATCCTAGTACATGTGATTGCATTAAAAAATGCTGAGAAGATCATACCAATCTCATCTTTGATCATGTCGTTGACGTGGCCTACCAGAAGCAGTTGTTTTGTCTACGTTGTTGTGAGGGGACTATCACGGGGGGGAATTGAACAGGTTTATCAACTAATTAATCCCTTCCAGCAAGTATCATACAACACTTTCTTCTTCGAGATTCTTAGAAATTTTCTTAGAATATTGGCTGTTTCCAGGTCCACTGCTGCTCGGTGCTGAGTTACTACTATTGCCATGATTATTCACAACCATTGAATTATTGAGTGACGGGTTACTATCTTTGCACACAGACTGAACAGGATTGGCACTATTGGCACTGGGGAATCCGGCGGGGACAATGGCATTGGTGTTGGATCCATGACTGTATCCGTAGGGGCTTGAGGATTCGGCGGGGCCCAACTGACTAACTTGCTGCGCACAGTTTCTTTTCTCCAACCAAATGGCGTACTCGGCTTGAGCCAAAAGTCTTTCCACATGCTCTAGCTGCTCTTTGTGGGATAACAGCCTTTGAAGTCCGGCGGAGTGTGAATTACTATCCAAAGACTCAGTTCTCGACAAAATATGTTCAGTTTGATTTAAAAGATGCTCTACACGACCAACTATAGAGTTATTCGGTGTGGGATTTGGTATATACAATGGTGACGTTCCTGGGTGCATTGCGGGTGAAGAGGCGGAGGATGGATTCGTTGGAGACGTTGGGGTTCGATCATACAAAGGAGTCGCCCCAGGGGTTCGATGTTGTTTCGGGAGCGGAAGTAGCGGTAACCGTCGAACATCTTCTATTGAATTTCGTCTATATTCTCTGCAAATATCATAACATTTAATGAGATCTCTATGCTTCTCTGCTCCATTCCTTCAAATGCCTTCTTCCCCCACTAACAATAACAAACAAAATTTAAAGCCTACCTAGCATATACAACTTCTGGGATATCCATCCGACCGGACTTTGAATGGATGTCTGACACGATCCCCGAATCAGGTGTGACATCGTGACTCGACTCACTCGAACAGTACGGCGGCGGATTTCCCATGCCAGGTATGTGATTTGATCCCGGAGCACCCAACTGGAGAACAAAGTTTCTTCCTGGATGAGTACTTGTAGGAGTGGTTAAAGCGGTTGGCGGTGCAGCTGCTGCTGCATATCTTATTCTGTCTATAGTTCTAGCTAAATCTGTTCTTCCAGGAGTTAGACTTCCACCATTCGGGTGATGGAGACTGTGTGGATGAAAATTGAAATGTGCTGCTCTCCCAGCCTGGCCTCCACTCAAGTTTGGGATTGAGCCTATTTGTTCTATTGTATGGGCCAACGGAGGACACAAGGCTTCTGTAATTGTTTTCATAAAAGATTCACTTAATTCAATGAAACAGTAGAAAACCACAAAGCTTTCAAAATGATTTGCCCAGATGTTTCACAAGAAACTATGAGACTATGAGGTTGAATGAAAGCTTAATACTACTACTACTGCTGGAAGTGAAAGAAACATCTCTTCTCTCCACAATCTAAGTCGAAATAAGCGACATGGAAACATTCACACACATACACACACACACACACTATTATTTTTACCACAAAGTACAATATAAACACTCACCGATAGTATGAGCCAGATTGTTGCTACGAGGTCTCGAAGTGTCATATATGGAATCGATGGTTTTCGTCAAATCTCTCGAAATCGAGTAAATATAGTCTCGTGGAGCTGAGAGAAGAACGCGATCAGAACCACTGTGATTAGAGCCAGTAGACGATCCCGCATTCACCATCGAGGCTACTTTTACACTCTCTAAACTGGCATAGATGTTATTCGTTTCTCTGTCATCTTTTGAGCTCGGTTGATGATTCCCGGCTTGATGTTGATGATTTAAGTTGACTTCACGGGACACAGCAGGTGTTCCGAAAACTACTTTGGTTACTAGTAAACTAGCTGGGGCTGGTTCAGGTAGTCTCAATCCTTGTGGAAAGCCATCAACCGGTGTACCGGGCAGAGAATGAGACGGTCCACTCCCCAGTCGCAAGGGTAGACATCTTCCAACACTAGATCGGTACTCCCCCAATCTCTCACCTTTACATTGACATAAAACACTCAACGTAGTCTTTGACATTTTACACACACAAAGTGATGCAATAGCTCGAATCCGGTGACATTACAAAAATATTCTACCTGGAAGAGCTCTTTCTCCGAAAGTCTTTCCTCGAAGAGACGACCGACTTTCCGTCGGCCCAAGCATCATCACATCAGCTCGAGTATTGGAACTACAAAGAAGTAACGCACGTTTATCCCACTATACTTTTATTAGTAGTCTAATAACATATAAGCACGTGAAATGCATAATTAAGTTGCATTAACCTGTACATTGGGATGCACCTTTGAACGGCAGTGTTGGAGGACACCATTGTGGGGTAGATATCGGCGTTTATCAACCCAACATTACTTTTATTAATGGGAACGCGAGTTAACCTACTATTCATACAAAAAATAAAAATAAAAATATTTATATGTTTCATTGAGAGAAATCTCTACAAAAGTCACAAGTTGAAGAGAGAAAAAAAAACAAACTATAACTATGGGTACCTCAAAAATCGGACGTCAGCTGAAGATATAGTTACAAGAAGAAGTAAAATGACTATGGCAAACTCTAGCATCCTAGCACATAAACTTAGGACCCAACCAGTCCAAGTGGACGCAGCTTCACATTCCCCGCGACTCTGCACATTGCATGGTGGAAAGAAACATGAGAATTATACTGGAGCCGAGCCGTAGGTTGGAAAGGATAATATGTGAAAAGAAATTAAGAATGGAATAACGTATTTACCATTGCTACTGAAATAATTATCATGGTGGATAGACTAAGTGCTAAGAGAGCAGCTCCGAACATGGCTCTAGCTTGTAGACACCCCCACTTGACAACGAAACCTCTCTTCTTCAGCGAGGACAAATTATTGTTCCCGTTGTTCGCAGCGCTGGAAGTTCCAGTCGCATTCGTGCCATTTGATGGCGTCATTGAAGAGTTAGTAGCACCATTGGTGATGCTCGAATTTCCCCTCTCGTTCGCCAATCTGGAGTAGAAAGGCTTGAACTTGAGAAGATAAGCTAGCGATACGAGTGCCAAGACGATGTGAGCCAATATCCAGGCTACTTGTGAGAGGACTGCATGGTTCGGTGGATGGAAATATGCTCCCAGAGACAACGCTAAAGGAGGCAATAGTGCCACTAAGGAGATTATCAGAATTGCGTAACAGGGAATAGTGTAGGATTTGATGAAAGGAAATGGGAAGCGAGCAAGGTGAAGTGCTACGAGGAAAGCGATAGTAAAGAAGGCTGATGGGAGAGTTGATATAATGGGGAGCCATGTAGGTCTAGAGTCTGGAGAGCATAGCCAGCCAGAGAGGAGGACGAAAGCTCGAGACGCGGATGTTGTGAACAGGAACAATAGAATTATCGAGAACGGAGCAAAATCTGTCAAACAAAGTCACATTCATTGATTAGAGTCGTCCATTTTCATCAGTGTTGACTTTTCACAGCACACAAAACAGTAGTCTGCATGGATGAAGGCGGAGGTGAATACCTTTGAGTCCGAAGTGAAGAGAGTACAAGACAGCAAAGGCAAATACAAGGCAAAGTACACTCGTGATGGAAAATAGGATGCCCATCAATTTGCACTGATGCTTCCATGCCCCACACAATGCATCACAAACGATGTACTTTGGTCCTGCAATAATCATAGCCAATACTAAGTATTATGATATTATACTTCCTAGCTCCGGTGGATTTGCCATTTGCCACCACACGACACGCTAACATACAATTCCCTGCATCCGGCTCATGCAACACCATTCCAACTCTGAGCATTTCTCCATATGCCAGGGAGTTGTAAATTGCGATTCATGTCTTCGGCTATTAGCATTTTCACATGCGGCAATGGATATAGTATAGAGGGAAAACCTACCGTTCTCGTCACGAGAGTCTGAATGGTCTTGACCATTTTGACCAGCTTCTCCTTTGATGCCCCTCTTCCCTTGAGCTTCCGCTGGATTGGAGCCCACTCTGGGCTCCTCATTCATTCCCGAGTCCTCTTCATCGTAGACGGGATTCCCTCCTTCCCCTCGGCTCTCATCCAAATGGTTGTTGGAGCCTATGCTACCCGAGTTTGGACTGTAACGGTCATGATGGCTATCTCTATCTCGATCTTCACCCACAGAACCATGACTATTTTCTCCGTAGTTATCTCCACTGTCCTCGGAAATCGTGCTCCGTGAAGTGGCAAGGTTACTTGGATTTGGGAGAGTATGCTTTGGGATGGCGATATTGTTGGTCATTTGATCCATATTGTACATAGTGGGTGAGCCTTTGGAGCTGACGGGTGATGGGACAAACACGGGGTTTTTAGGGTTGTGAGAAGCACCACCACCACCACTACCTCCTCCTCCTCCACTACTACCACTACCACCATTACCACTACCACTGCCACCACCATGTCCGCCGTTGCCTCCTCCACCATTGACAGTTACTGTAGAGACTGGACTGCTACTTGAAGAGCCCTGCTGCGATGGATTGTAAGAGTTTGGGTAGACACGATTACTACTCGTATCTGCTGTGTAGTTTACTTCCGGTATTAGATCTACAAAAAGCATTACCCAACAAAAATTAAAACGAGCATAGGCATTCACACTGGAGTCGGGATGCAGTCCTCGAACTATAAATCCCGAGAAAACTCATTTCCTTTCACAGAGTCGTAGGCCGTGTGAGTTACAGTCTAAATATACATGTACATTCTCCAATGGAAAAAGTCTTATTATGCAATTCCTACTCTCGAGTTTCATTCAACTTTCCCATGTAATCACATGAATGGCGGGTGCAGAGAAGCATATTCATTAGACTATTACCATGTAGATCAGGCAGCGTTGGCTCCCATTGGGGAATTCTCCCGGAACTTCCTGCTAAAATACGAGTGACAGCCGGGTTCGAAAGAATGGGATTGAAGTCGAACGCTTCTCCAGGAGCAGCTGGGGTGATCCCAAGCAACGGATGAGCATCTGACTCCGCCCCAGAGTCACTCGTACCTGACGACGTTCCTCCAGACCCTGTCGCTGAAGAACCGACTTTGGAAAACACGGCATTCACATCCTTCTCCAAGGGTTTCGACATTTGTTGTCCGCTCGGATTTTTACCATTCACGCTCCCACCGCCGCCAGCACCATTCCCTCCCCCGAAATTTCCTTGCTCCTCGTCAGCACTTATCTGACTGTTTCGACTGCTCGTTCGATTGGCAAGGTTGTTGTTGACATTTTCGAGTGAAATCTTGTCTCCACTCACACTTAACTCATGTCGTTGAGGAGGCGGAGACGGTGGCTTTATTTTGTCTTTTGGATGCGGGGAGGGAGTTTGGAAATGTCTTGGTGGTTGGGTTGATAAATGTGGCGGATTCAAAATCAACGGGGGTGGTGGCGGTCGCCGACCGAAAGCTTCTCCGCCCCGTGACATCCGAAGAAATCCTTCATCTACAAAAATTACTTTTTCTATTATATTCCTCCTTCCTTTTCTCTCTCTTTTTCTCTATCCCATTAAAGCAGTGCATTGTGCATCCCATCCCAACAACTTTCCCACTTTAGCCAACAATCTCCAACCCATACGCAACACAACAAAAGCAAACATAAGTGGAGCAACCTAGACTAAGGCTGCAAACGCCATGCGAAAAATCTTCCGTCGCAAACATTTACTTTTAGGGTTACGATATGGACATGGAGAACTATTTATTTGTATGTATATCTGTATTTATATATATATATGTATATATGTATATGTTCGATATATATATATATACATATATATCGAGCAGTGCAAAAGTATGTGTAAAGGGCCCT
Source organism: Novacerus sp. FZ-2019 (assembly GCA_036851875.1). NCBI lineage: Eukaryota > Metazoa > Arthropoda > Collembola > Entomobryomorpha > Tomoceridae > Novacerus > Novacerus sp. FZ-2019. The sequence goes on from JAAXYV010000083.1 coordinate 7,598, forward strand.
GAACTCCACTTCCACTCTATGCCTTCTATATGCATCTTTGCCACGTACTTTGGTTCTTATGGTCATGTATACGTAAACGTGCCTGCAAAGTTCTCTGCTCTCCTCACTCAGAGGTTACAGCCGGAGTGAGTCTATAAAAGAGAAGACCGAAATGGTAAAAACCTTGGCTTCCATAAGACAGTTTATGTTCAGGTCCATAGGGATGAACAGGTTGCTACATTCCATAGACTGGAGAGACACGGGCAGAGAGACAGGAAAAAGAACCGAATTGCCACTACACTATATCCAATGAATGGATACTGCTGAGTGGAATGTCTCTTTATGCCATGATTTATAGAAACGATGGTAGGAGGATAGGATGTGATTCGGATTGGGATTACGATGCTGGAACGATCCAATTTTTTATCGATGAAGACGTACGATCAGCAAGCTGGTGAAAGAACAGCAAAAGGAACAAGAAAATACATTTCATCTCTAGAATTCCGATACCACAAGAACAGAATCACACAGTCTAGCCCAGGCCCTGAGCCCAATACCGCACGTCAGCTCACCCACTACAACTCTATTCCAGCTATCTCCACCATACCTTTTGCATTATGAAAGATTTCCAATATCCACAAAAGAAACATCCTGACTTTTTCTCCTCAACAAAAATTTTTATTTCAAAGTGAATTGTGCAGAAGGCTCAATTTTTCAAAATCAAATGTGGATTTAGGTCCAAGCTGAATCACCCAATTGCCACCTCCTTCTTGTGTGGTTTTTGCAACCAGAGTCTGTCCTAAAAGACAAAGACAATTGTCTCAGCTTTTTTTCTTCTCCGTTTCTTTTGCTTTTTCTTCCAAATGCCTCCTACCTACCACCAATGCCACCAATCTTACATGAGGAAGCAATCCCAGCAAGTGTGCAGAATAGGATGAAATGGAATAGAATGGTGAAAAGGTGCCCTTACTCCTTCAACTAAGAACCAGAAGTATCACGCTCCTCATTCCCAGGTATAAAATGATATGTAACGCGTGTCGCTCTCCCCATTTATCTCTTTTATGGATTTCGGATGAAAAATCTATTCTCCCATTCCCCTTACATGAGTTACGGGTTATGACTATTCTGTTTCCCTTTGTACTTATATAGCCTACACACGAGAGCAGAGAGCAGAGCCTAAGTCTATAGCATATATACCCAAGTATACATACATACATACATAGGTATACGTACTACCAAGCGTGTTGGTTGGTGCGCCTCAACTACTTAGTCGTTATTCCTCCTCGATCTAACTGTAGTGAAATTGCTACTTGCTAGTCCTCAGAACACTCAACTGCACTGAATCTGAATCCGAATTCATATTCTACGTCTTCACCATAAGCCATGCACTTTGTTTCCTTGGACGGAGGCAGTCACCCCTTCAGAATTCCTGAAAACTGAAACCAAGAAAAGGAAAACTATGCAACTCTCATCAGCCATGTAAGTAAGTATGTTATGCTACGTACGTAGGTACTCGTATCGTATAAGTCTCTTTCTTCACAATCTGCATCTCCGCATTAGTATTACACACGAAGTAGGTTCAATTTAACCCTCGACTTTCTATCCTGATCTTTACTTCCCTTTCCTTTATGTCTGTGTGCTGGAGAGAGAAGACAACTAGACACTAGTCACTAGTCAGCCAGACAGGAGGCCTGCTCATTAGTGTCTATTTGGCCAGAGTCACTACGGATACATCTTCATTTCAAAGACTTATTTTAGACCATAATAAATTCATACGGAAGTAATCTAGCGGATGTATGCATACAAGGATACAAAACGAGAGTGTTTAAATGTTGTAACAAAAGGAGCATGAGAGGAAACTAAGACTAAGACTTGCATGCCTACGTCTGACTGAGGGAGGATAACAAGACAAGAAAGTCTTTCTCTCCTCTCTACACTCTACGTGTGTGTGTGTATGTATGTGATGTAGAGCTCCACGAGCACTGAGCAAAGGGTATCTGAATTCACATCTCTCTGCCCGAAAACTCCATTTGGACATCGCACGACTAACTTCGTTTCACCATCTACATTTATCTCATACTCCATGCCTATAGAGCTTGCCTCTGGTTAATGTAAGCAAAGCAGGTCTCCACTCTAGTCCCATAGTCTCAGGACAAACTCCTCCAAGTCTCTTTCTCTATGCTACACTGCAATCCAACTACAACTTTATCAAACTTACTTACTATACATGGGACATACATGCATGCACATGGCCATGTATGTATGCACAACTCTTAAATTTCTATCAAGTTCAGGTCTTTGTATGAATGTTCAGTCATCCTTAAATATCGCAAATCCTTAAATATCGCAGCTTGTGGAAGGCATACCATACATCTCATTCCTATTTCCTACACATCGATGTAGTTTATGTTCCACTTATTCACACAAATGTATCGTCGTATTTCACTACGCCGCTCGTTATATGATCATCACAGAAGCCATCCATCCCTCGCAAATTCCATTTTTCCAATTCATTAACTTTGTCACCCGGCCACTACGCTCAATGTTCAATGCTCATAATGTGATGCTTGACTTTAGACTCTGTACACTACCTACACTACTCTACTCTTCTAGAGCAGGGAGGCACAAAGTCAGCTTACATCAAGAATCAAGACTTACATACATACGGACAAAGTATAACTACATCCACCAAACTCCATGAATACAGTCATCGTCATCATAAGCCAGGGCCAGGGTTGCTATCAACTAACTCTTAAAGCGCATCTGAGCCCACATTCCCTACCGTGAGTACAAGCTACAGAATACACTAGAGTTCCTCTTCCCAAACCTTCAACAACGGCAGTAGTTGGAATAGCAATAATAAGAGTCCTCCTCGGTACAATCCTCGCAGTCAGCACTATACAAGAACTGCTCCTGAATCTATTTAACTGTATAATTCTAGCTATATAGTTCAGAAGCTACCACTACTACTGCTCCTATTACTACTACACTCTTCCCCATGACTCTACAATATATTATGTTCCAGCAATTGAGATGACTACATAGAAGAGTGAGAGTGGGATGAGGAGCACGAAGACCGAGACCGAACGAAGAACCAAGTGCATCGTCGTTGTTCCTCCTCTCTCGTATACTCTCTTCTTCTCTACTCTGTATGGAGAATGTGAATGTTGTAATGTATGTATCTGTATTGTAGCTTTAGGGTTGTAGTACATACGAAGTAGAGTGTCGTCGTCGTTGTAGTAGTAGTAGAAGTACAGAAGAGCTGTGAGGGAAGTGGGTACATGTGTAGTGGAGTCACCTCATCTCTAAAATACCCTATAGGAAACGCAGGGAATCCGATGTATATGTATGTACTTACACTGACTTAATGTTCAACGTCAGACAATCAATTACAGTGCACTAGCAGCATCACTATCTCATCTCCCCTTTATCCCTTGTTCCATTACCCCATTCAATCCAAGAGCCCCATTCACCAGTGCAGATATCTCGAGCATAAAACAGTTTTAGTGAGCAGACCTGGGGTAGGGCACTCAATAAATCCTAATAATCCCATCAGCTGGAATGAAATCAAACACTGGCGTCTCTGTTGTGCCCAGCTGTCAATACAGGTCACAAAGTCGCGTGAAAAGATATGAGCAGATAGGGAATGGCAATCTCAAACCATTAAGACGATCCTCTAGGGTGCCATTCCTGACTTTGGGAAACTTTTCTATGGATGATCTTAGGAGGAAGAGAGAGAGAGAGAGAGGGAAAGGATTGGTTGGGTGATCAGTGGACTTGAACAACACAACTAATCTGCTCTCCAAAAAGACTTGCTCTTTGTCCCTCAGCAATCTTGGCAAAAAGCCTTCATTTCTCGCGTGCTTCACATCACTCTCAATCTCCATATCTCAAAATGATTCTCTCGCGTCGCTACATTTGCATTCATTCTCTGATTCACACAAGACAGCCAGCACACACAAAGCGTACCAATATTAAACCAAAGTACATAGAGAGACTGACACACACAGAGTAGGTAGTCGGTAGAAGTAGTATTAGTAGTAGTAATATTGCATTCTTCTAGTTCCAATCATACTCAGACTCATTCTCATAGTTACTCCTTCACACTACCCACTGTACCCACTCAGTACAAAAGGAGAACAGTTGCAGCTAAATTAGAACAAGTCAGCGGAAAGAAATAAAACACCAAGAAAATCAAATTTGGCACTTTAAAGTGGTTTTCTAGGTAAATGTTCAGCTTACATGCTTCCCCAAAGACACATAAACAGAACCAAATAATTTTCTTTCGCACAGCCTGGAGACCCACAACCACGAGTCAACTTTTAAAATGGGAAAATGCTTTTCTTCAATTGCCCACAAGAATAAGAAAATGCTCCACGGCGTTATACACAAAAAGCGATCAAGAATTTCCACCACCACCAACCAACAAAACACAAAACACTAACAAACCCAATGCATGATGAAGAAGAAAAAAACCATACCTTTGAATAAGTCCTCAACGTCTGCGACTGGAGGACTTGAGTCAGATTTGACACAAGGGTCAAGGAATCCAAATATAAGGGCTAGGTATGCAAGTGACCATAGTCGCACTCGGAACACGGTTGGCCGCCCTTTGGAATGATAATTGAATGGCCAATCCATTCCACGGTCAATACTGATCAATCTGCAACACATAAAAAAAAACACTAAGAGTTATTGAGAAGTTCTTTTACATCCTAATTGCAAAGTTAGGCCAAGGGGTGACACAACTTTTTGCCATGTCAGCCCAAGCATGTTTGTAAACCAAAGTGAGTGCTATTACGATGTGAGAAAAACGGTTCAGAGAAGACATAGAATGGTTAAGGGTTAAGGTACTACGGTTAAACGTCAGATGCTCCTTTCACACCATTACTGCAGACAGAGAGTGAGAGAGACCCGAGACCAAGACGACCAAGAATAGTGGTAGAAAGAAGAGCTACATGGTGCTAGTATGACATCTCTAGCTCCATACAAACGCTAACGCTGAATGCAACGTAACACATTGGCTTGATCCTTTGTTTCTCTTTTGGTTTTCTCTCGCTCTCTCTCTCTCTCTCTTTCAGCAACGCTACGCTTAGCTTACTTCGCTTCAACTCAACTCAAGTCAACTCAATTCACTTCGGCTTGGCTCCCACACATTGAATTGAGAAGATGAGACAATTTCTCTGGCAACCAGAGCTAAAGCACTATACAAGTGTACCTATGTAGTCTTTGTATGTGTGACTGTGTGCTGTGCATGTAGACGTGTACGTGTATGTCCGTATGTATATAGGTATGTATGTATGTATATATATCTGTGGAGAAGACTACTGTATAGTAATAGTGGGACCAGCATGTTGCGTTAGCCCATTCAATCCATGGAAAGTGGGGACAAATTCAGTAATTCAGACCTGAGTGAGACTGTAAAGTGCCGTCCAACCCGTCCTCTTCGCTCTCGTGAATAATTAAAACCTGTGGGACATGCAAATAGGAAATGGGAATTGCACACTCGACAGCCACTAAACCTCGACTCTACATGTCGTCTATTTGGATGAAGGAACGAACCAAGTTATAGAGTTTTTGGAGCTCAACTCAACTCAACTCCACTTAGTCAACTCAACTCTCTCCCTGTGTCTCTGTTCAAGTCAATGTTAGAGCTTTGCAGATAGACTAACTATAACTTTGTTCTTTATACGGATGAATTACGCGTCGGACAGTTTCACAGATGAGATGAGATCTCCAAACAGAGAGACGGCAAAGGCAAACATTCCGCCATGTCATGCATGCTATTCTCGTACAAATCCTACGATTTTCATCCTTTCTAGCTTTCTGAAAAACCGAAACAGCTAGATTTCTGCTGGTTGTCTCTCTCTCTGTCTCTGTCTCTCTGCCATTGGCATCAAACCCTTCCAAAACCAGACAAAGTTTCAACACATTCTTCACACCGATAAAATTTCAGTACCGAAGCGTGAGGCATCGTCCGGACACCGCCAACTAGCTTTTCTCCATACTCCAGCTCTCTACAGCTCCCTAGTAAAAGAATGGTACCATCCATGGTAATCTCTGAATCTATGTATGCTTGTCGGTCGGAACAAAATAACATGCATACACATTGCACACCCAGAAAGTAAAAATAACACATGCATCCATGCACATCCTGGAAATCCGGATTCTCTCCATCTTCTTCATCTGTCTATACATGTTCTAGACTTTGCAGTAGTATTACTTCTGCACTACGACCTATGTATGTATAGCCAGGTTACTTTACTACGTATCTACACGTATGACTTCTATGTATATGTTTTCTGGCTGTCTATGTGAATCCCTTGGATCTTGAAGAGTGATCTTAACTTTTGCCATCCATCCATAACACGACCCTATTCACATTTCTCTTCAACTCTTCAAGTTGTTCAAGAAATTGAGAGAATCTCCTCTCCTCACATGACGACTTCACCCTTTCCTTTGTAACAGAAACACAACGACTCAAAGAAATCATCTCTACTACTGCATACTTGAAAACTGAGCGAGAACAACTTGCAAGAAATCATTTTCAGGCGGCCTCTCCTAATGCACTGCATACTCTTTCTTTAAGCCATCCATCCACTATTATACCACTACTGAACTGAACTATCCTATCCTATCATATCCTATCCTATCCTACCCTACTTCATACAGTACACCGCTTGCCAACCAACCAAACCACGACTACAAATTCACTACAACAGACAACACAACACAACTACAACACTTTAACTGCAGCTATAGCTGCATGCCAGTAGTGTCACAAGTCACAACACTAAACAACGACATAACACAGCCAAGCACTGAAGACGAGACAGAGACAGAGACGAGTCGAAAGGACATAAGAGATACGAAGAAATTCACAGTTGTGAGACTGAGAGGAGAGCACAGCACAGAAAAGTACAAGGCTGAAAAAGATCGTAGCTCATTTATAGTGAGGCCTGAGACTTAGCCATGAGCCACTCACAGTCGGCAGTTAGAGCAAGCGGAGAGTATAGTATAGTGTAGATGAAACCAAACCAAAAACATACTATAAGACCGCGACACATTTTTCGTCTTAAGAGCTCATCACATGGTATTTTACTTTTACATCTCCAGTCGTAAAGTGATACACATAAAAAGCCTTAAAATGCATTCATACGCGCCAGCACTTGGAGTCTCTTCTCTCCATTTACTCTTTCACGTTCAACTTCTTAATTTGACTTTATTGACTCGACTCAAAACTCTCTTTCCCTTCCTCTACTCAGCTTTTTACCCTCGTCTAAATTTTTAATGTCACAATCGAAACTACCCTACATTTCATCTATCCATCCGTCTCATCTCTCGAGTCCGTATCTCAAAGTCGCCTCTCTCTCTCTCCGCACCTCCATCATCATCTCTATCCTCGAGCCATACTACATTACATACTACAGTCAGCCTCATACACCATGCATGAACCTTAGTAACTAAAGAATACCATAGCAGCCCAGTCAAGTCAAACAACCTAGGCAAGGAAATCAGTCACTACACTCTCGACTGTGAACTCAGGACTCCCAGTCACTCCGAGCGTAGAACGAGAGATGAGACCAGTTCCAGATAAGCCACTCAGTCAACATAGTCCTATATTATAAGTAATATATACATATACACATACATATATATAAATACATCTACATATATAAGTACATATACATAAATGCACTCGACTTCACTTTGACTCTCGACGACTTCTCTTTACACGTTTACTCCGCAATGCTCTTCTCTCTCTCTCTCTCCCTCATCCACCGACTTATTCACATAGGCAATTCGAAATCCAACATTGAACATACATACATATACAAAGTGTAGCATACATACCACACACAGCCACGAACTAACCCAAGTCGTAGTTGTAAGTAAGTAGTCGTAGTCGCAGTCGTACCGTACAGTGTACGTATAGTAGTAGTAGTACTACCTAATAGTAGGTAGCAGCAAGCAAAAGCAAGCAACATCAACCAGCCCATGCCACTTGCTCCAAGCATTTCACTCTGCTCGTGAAAATCCTCATCACATTGCATACTAATTCTTTTTGCCTCTTAGCCTAATCAAGTTTTCAGGAAAGTATGAGTCCCTATGCTCCTCACATGACGACTCACAGAAATATTTGCATGATGCGACCAACTCACTCAACCGTTTAAATTTCATTCCCGTCCCAGCTGAACATTATGCACTTCCCCATTCTCTTATATGCCTCCCTATATACATACATATCCCTCTCTCACACACAGAGAGAGAGAGAGAGAGAGAGAGAGATCTTTAGACAATTCAAGTCGAACCTTTCCAACTTAACATCATAAAGTAATGAGATGAAACATGAAATGAGTCTCACAAGACTCAGCATAACTGTACTAAGTATCCCCTAAAAATAAATTTTTATGGAAAGGTTCCTTCGCATACTCATTCTGTCTTTCCGTGTCATATTACCCAGACTTCATATTACACTTCCGAACCGGAGGACATTCTGACGGCCTTGACCACAAAACCATTGGGTTCTTCGTTCCATGGCCTCCTGTCCTGTCTGTCCCTGCCTCTTACTGATAGTGGACGGGAGTGACTGGTAACTGAGAAATGTGTTTATACAGATATACACTCATACTCCTCCTCAGTGCTCACTCCGTCAGACTTTCAATTTAACTTTGTATAGAGTCCCAGTTCCATAGAGTCGTTCTCGATCTCTCTCTCGACATTCATTCTACAGGACTACACCATACTACTACTAGTGTAGTGTAGAGTGTAGAGTGTAGAGTTATCCACTCCCAGATGCACACACGCTGTCTACTTCCATCATCATATTGGATCTGTCATCCTACAGCTTGTCATCGTTCTTGCTCACTTCCACCAGTACACTAATGATATTCCCACCTCACTTCAATTCCATTTCATTCACCATTGCATTGCATTGCTATGCAGGGCAACATAGCATGTCACATCCCATTCCATCCCAACCTATCTTCTTTTTCTACCTCTACCATTCCAGTCACCAAACAACCATGCAGTCAAGAAAATAAGACGACAGAGCCTAAAGCTAAACACACGCTCTCAAAATCTTCCATTCCATCCAACATCCAACCCTTCTTCTTCCGTCTCACTATCATCACCT
>JAAXYV010000084.1:0-16624 GCA_036851875.1 Novacerus sp. FZ-2019
TTGAGTTGGGAGTATCATTAGGTAATTCAATAATTGATTTAAACAGTAGTGCGAATAATTATGATATCTTCTAGAAATTATAAATTAAATTACATGGCCTACAATTATACCCTTACAGTTCTTAATACGAGAGCTATGAGGATGAACTAGGAATATGTTTCACAAGTGGCTATGGTGATCTGTTCTACTATCCCTCTTTTCTCTTAACTGTTGCTATTTTGATTGGTTTTGATTGCAAGATATGGACCATTTCCATTAATTTGATTTGCGGACATGGAATAAATCAATAAAATAATTGAAGAAACACCATAGAACAAAACTATACACATAATGCTTAACTTATAGGAATCATTTGTTGCTCCTTGGATATTTCCTCTGAGTGAGACAATTACTCTTAAAATAATTAAGTTAGCTCAAATACGGCATCAGGGAAAAGGAAACCTCCTGACTCGTCCTGCTGCTTACTGCAAACGGTTTAGATTGGATGCACTATTATTGTTTTCTTTTGATGAACCAGTAAGGTTTCGCCCCAAACCAGCAAAACTTTGGTATTCTCTGGGGAGAAAAGTCTATGATTTTACCATGGAATATCAGGTTAATAAAGATGATCAAATCAGATCAAACCAGTTTACCATTACAAAGGTGTATTGCCCGCTGCTTAAAGGTAATATCCAAAAACTTGAAAACTGTCGGATTTGAGCTCCTTTCATTGAGCTGATGTACCGATTAAATGTCTCCTAATTGTAATTTGAGTTTAAGGATATCCTCCTTGTAGTTTTGTTGAAAATTATTTTTGACTGTGCAAGAGGACTACAATTATAGTATTTTTAGAATAAATATTAACTGAGTTACAATGGCTTGTTCACTTAAATTTCAGAAACCGCTACTATTGACTGTTGACGTGCTTACAAATTTTACTAAAGCTGACAAGTATTTTCAAAGAGTTGAAACAAGAGAAGTCGAAAGATGATCCCGCTGATACTACTCGAACATACTGTCTTACCACAACTGATTTTTACAAAAAATTACGCTCAAGGTTCAGCTTCGTTTTTACAGTTTCGGAGAAAGTGTGTTCATAGATTGTGTTTCAGAGGAGGAGTGTCCGCAATGAAACTATTCACAGACTGGTGTCCAGTCACCGTATATAGGTGTAAATATTTGTATTTTTTTAATACAAATTGCTTGAATATGTCATTTCAGTTTGCGACAGGAATATGATGGTGTAAACTAGCAATATAAGAAATTCCGATTTAAGATGTTTCATTCTCAAGTATCAATTACAAAATACGAAGAAGCACAATATTGCTAATCCGGAAAAGAAATGTAATATTTCAATCATTTATACCTTGAATTATTTAACAGTTATTGCATGTACGTTTATCCATAGCGATTAGCGTAATTTATTCAGTTGTATGTCATCAAGTAAAGAAAGAACAGGTTACTTTCAACAGGGCGCCAGGAATTGTTTAGGTTAATTTGGAGTTAATAAAACATACTATATTAAGTAAACATTAGAATTAAGAGCATGCCTTCCCATATCTTCCCATTATCAAACCATAGCGATTGTAACACCCGAATTCTTATTATTGGGAGAGAATAATAATTCATAAGAACACAGAATGGTTATATGAAGCGTACAAAGGCAATTGTGATTTGACAACACGGCTTCATAAAGCCCCCCAAAATCTTTTCAAACATTCCTGCATACACAAATCGAACTTCAGGGAATGGTGAAGATTACACATTTAAATTACATTTTTTGTTTTAAGTACGAAATACGAAAATTGATTTTATTTACACATTATCTGAAATAAAACATTGAGTGTAGGACGCGAAGACAATTAAAAGTTCAAAGCTAGAAAAAGTAAGGATCTGTGAAGTCAACTATGGTGCAAATTCTAAAGAGAATCACATTCAAAGGTCCAAACATCTTACAGCAAAAATCACAAAAATATCTAGTTCTATTTCAACAATTGACTTAATCAAAATCTTCAAGTTTGTGTCACATAGAACAGTTATGAACGTACAACATACACACAATATCATTTAATTGAAACTCTGAATGAGCTTCATTATTTTTGCATAGGTCAAGGTCATATTAATACGTATATCGTTTGCAGATATTATATCAGGAGTTTTTCACAAATTGAAAAATTAATTAATTCGTCGTAGTGAGATTAAGATGGTATGTACACATAGTACAATCTGGTGGAATGGGATGTTGCTGTATTTGGCAGGTTTGCAACTGCTGCTGATGTTGCATTTGATGCTGGTTCATGTCCTGTTGAAGTTGTGTTTGTGGTTGCTGTTGAACCTGAACAACTTGAACAACTTCATGAGGTTGTAGGTGCTACAATGCCATTACAAGAAATAGTTAAATAGATGAAACACATATATTACTAATATAATACATTTTTATAAAACTGTGATGTTTACCAAAACTTGAGTATTCACATTATTTGTAGGATCTATACTAATGCTCACTGTTGATGTGGTAATCTCTTCAATTTTAGGACTTTTATTACCAATCAGTTCTAAATTTGTCACATATCATAAAAGTTTAAAATTTAGAACTTTTCAACTAAACATAAGATTTAAAAATATTTTAAAACTTTAAAATTCTCGTACCAGTGCTGTTACCATTAGCGGCAGCTAGCCTATTTTCCAACGTATCTATTTTCTTCTTCATTTCTGACACCTTTTCTTTGAGTTTTTTGTTCTCGATTTTTAAGGTATTCTTTTTCTTTTCAGCATCTGTCAAAATAACACATTTTTTAAATTACATTCATGTACAAGATGGTTGTATGTTTTCTACAAGCTGTACCTTTGCTGTACTACTAATCCCTTCCATAAATCTATTGTACCTATTTGTCGGTACTAGTAGTGGGGTATATAGAGACAACAGACAGCCAGAGCTTGGTGATAGAAATGCTCAGGTAGCTCGTATGTAAGTAAATAGGCAAAAACAGAGTTCTATTCTATTTATTTACTATGTCTACGGCTGGCACACACAGTCAAAGCCGAAAGAAGAGGAAACCTCTCGTACGAAGAACAAAATAAGGGGGAGCTACTGCTGTGGGCTGGGACACAATTCTGTGCTGCATTTCTGGTTAATATCAATGCTACAGATGGGCAATTATTTACGAAAATTGTTCGACTTTTTGGTACAAACTTTAGTAGTGAAGTATTGAGAATGAGAATGAAGAAATTTATTTGGGGCGACGTGTAACCAAGAAATGCTTTTTTCACTGAAACTGAATAAATTGACTGAGGTTGTTGACATTTATTTAAAATCCACACTGATGAATAAACTTAAAATCAATATTCACTAAATAAGAAGGCATCTTAATGGTGCACCGTAGCATGAATTTAAACAATAAATGTTCGGTTATTCAGCCGTCATCTTGGCTCATAGTTCATAATTCACGTCAAGATTATTTCACCGGTAAATATGAGTGAAAAATAGTGAAACAAATAAGCTACTACACTGAGTCTGATCTGACTTAACTAACGAAGATACAGAGGAAGATTTCGACATCAACACTGATGATTGATAGACTGAAACATTAGCACCAAGAATTACTATCATGAATCATTCATTCGTGTATATCTGTACCTTTTTTAATTCTATGAACAGCAGCTTTATTAACTCCTAGTTCAGAGGAGAGACTCCGAATAGACCTCGTAGGATCTTTTTTAAGAGCAGCTTCAACCAATGCGACTTTTTCCTCTGTACGAGATGACTTAGGTCGCCCACTTCGTGAAAGATCGGCCACAGATCCCGTTTCATTAAACTTTTTATTTAGAGCAGCAATTGTTTTTCGTGACGGTGGATCTGTTCCACACTCTTTTCTCCAGGCTTTCTGTATATGCGATGTCTTTTCATACATGGAGAAAAACCGCACACAACGAATTCTCTCTTCTAAATTCAAACGTGTCAAAGGCATTATGTTCGTAGTTAGACTGTTCCAAAAATCACAATTTATTTTTTGTTGTACTATGTGATACGTCGTAACTGATTTCTTAAAATTTACTCAAAATAAAAACAGTACACTTCGATAATGATATTCACAGGACTATAGTTCATAAATCCGAGTTGACATATACAAGTTACGTACTAACTCTACAGAAACTAAACCAATCGCACAGACATGAATTAAAAATTTATTCACAGTTTCCACCACGCGACGACACTAGGAATTATTTATTGAATATTATTAATGTTATTATTTAAATAGTATTTATTATCAGTACCAGAATCAGTATTCACATATATTTTGTACATAGATGAATCAAACTGAATTAAAACGCGTTACGAATTGAACTCAGCGCTTATGAGTTTATTTATGCATAGGGTATTTAATCACTGACGTTAGATGGTACTGTAGGCTCCACTACATCATGTGTAGTAAATAAGAATAAACACAGTGCTAGTCTGACTGAGAGTGAGTTGGTACTAGTGCTAGTTACTTGAGTAATGACACACTATAGTGAGTAGAGTAGTGTTATTAAGGTCTCTTAATAAAAGTATTTTATTGACAGTTGTCAGCGGAAGTTTAGTTACTAGTTACTAGTTTACTAGACCAGTGCAGTAGTACCAAACCAAGTATTAACACGGCCTCGGCTCAGATGATTTCTGTCTTGAGATCGTCTTACTAGGTATTCCTTTGATAGGTATACTTCCTTCCATCACATATGGCACACTTCCAATTCCAACCCAAAGAGTAGACAAAAAATAAACTTTTTTTTATCCACTAATAAGTTCGCAACCCTCGTTAAAATATAATATAATTAAGTCCATCACATTAATTAGATTTTGCATAAAATAATGAAACAGTAGGGAGGATAATATAAAACAGATTAGGTCAAAAATGGAATTTGTCTGCTGTAGGGTAATTTAATAAGCAGTCAATATACATAGCTTAAGAGTTTTAAGTTAAAACTCTTCGGAGTCGTCTAAAGAAAAATATACCATTATATTGGCTTCAGCAACCATAAAAAGTACTTTGAGTACGGATTTGATGACCTCGCAAAGGTCCACAGAGAATATATTTGCATTATAAATCCTGAATGTATTTTAAACTTGATACTATAACTCCTATAACGTACTGCTTATAGTACCAATAAGATAAAAAAGCCATTACAAATTGCCATTAGGCACAATGTAAGTACTACATCTGATTTACAGCCCAATTTATTTGTAGAGTAAATAGTTTCATAATGTGAATGTATACAGACAGAAAGTACCTCAGAACATAACTATAATATTATGATGGAATGACGGTAAAGTAAAGTTTAGTGTTAATCTACTTCTACTTCCTTCCCTTTCTCACAAACTGAAGTAACTGAATTGAGTGTTTCAGTGCGCCACATTACCCAATCAGATTTATAAAATTTGACTTCAGCTTTGATATTTTGTGCTTAGAGGCTGCAAAAGAAATAAAGTTTTAACTTGATTTATATGATTAAATTGGTAGCATTTATTGAAATAATTAAAGCAGTGAATAATTAATTTGATTCCTCTAATTCTGGAAAAGAATTAAAAAATAGAAAATAAAAATGAATAAATTTCTTCGTTATAATCAGTGCAGGATGTGAGAGCAGAACTGTAGACGCGTTTCGAACTTATCAGTACACAGTACACTGCTTCTTACTACTCACGATAACATAATGAGTAAACAAACATAAGTATATTTATATTTATGTTTTCTATTTTTTAATTATTTTCCAAATCATAACATCAGTTGTCTCAAAACATTTTCTTTAATTCTGTTTATAACTCTTTCGATTGCTTAATTGCTCGGTATTGTGCTTGGACAAGCAGGGGATTGAATAAATAAAAATCAATAAATAAGTCAATAGCGATTAAACGACAACCAATAACGGGTTAACCACTAAAGCGGTGTATGTAAATAAAGAGATTAGATGTTGACAAAAGAATATAACAGTCAATACATCATTAACGAATAAACCAAGCACTATTACAAGCATCAAACATTTCCATAAAATTTAAAAACAAAGTTAAACATATTGGCAAATTCTTCAAGTAGTGGAATGAAACTTGAGGGGATACATTTCGAAAAACAGTGAAGCTTTATCAAAAATATAAATTGAAATTCTTATTGCGGGACCTGACTTACGACCGAAGTGTTATGTTATAAAGAAACAATATCATTGAGGTGTAAATGTCTAAAAATAAAATCGGCAACTGAGAATTAACAGGTTTATTACAAAAAGTGCCCTGTATAAAGCGAAATAGGAACTTTTGTGTAAGCTCTAAATACCAGACTTTATCTACAACCTACGTATACAGCAGAAGATAGGACGAGCGAATAAAGTAAGATACTCGAACGAGACCATAAATTAATGACAAACTACATAATGTTCAGGCTCACGGTTCTCGATGCTGACCTTGGATACAAATACAAATGAAGAGGGAGCGAAAAATATTGCGTACATACTGCTGATTCAACTCATTTGTTCCTAATACATTTATTTTTGTTCTGATTGACAACATTTTTCAGTTCCGAGTGAGTGAGATACTATATATAGTTTGAATTCTGATTCAGATATTGACATTTACACTGTGGTGGATAAGTAGTGGGAAAGAGAAGAAGAAAAGGAAAAGAACAAGGATCGATAGTGGCAGCCAGCGTGTGCGCTATAATGCAAGCAATAGGGCAAAATCTGCTGTGCAACTGCAGAAGACGGACACAGTTTCCGCAACTGCAACGTCTTTCCAGCTATTCCATTAGCTACTCAAACTCAAAATCCATTATTACAGATAGGATTGCTCAACAGTATCCTTTAACGCCCCTTGCAGTGCACAGGCAGCCGCATCATCTTAAGATTTCAAAAACTAACTTCCTCCAAAATATTCAATCTAGAAACATTTCGATAAGTCATTCATACGGTCGGGAAACTTCTGCATCTGCCTACCCTCATAAGTACTACGTAAATATGAGCTCTTCTCATCTAGCCGCAGGTACTTAAACATTAAAAACAAATAATCCTTCGCTGTATGTAGACGTACTTGAAACTCAGTTTGCTACAATGACATTGCTTCAGCAATTAAAGAGGTGAATAAATTTAATTCGAACATTCAAAATATTTTTATTATGGTTCTACCTGAAAAAGCAATGCTATAGTTTTGTTGCAATTAAAAGACTTTCGAATGTCATATTATTATAACTTAAATTCTGACAAATTAAGATTGAAGCCAGGAGACTTTTTAATTTGCCGACTCCAAGTCCGAGTCGACAACTTATTTATATTGTAGGTGTCTCTAACTGTATGGAAAATAAATGTTGATAAGCTTTGATACTCAAGTCGTCCGCTGCTGTCCTGAACTAGTTCAAAAGTCATATGTAATCAGTAAGTGCATGAGCAACAAATTATATATCCACGTGGACGTGTGCTTATCAAAAAATTTTATCTTATATGATACTGTATTTTTGTATTCTGTGTAAGTCTGTAGATATAGCAGAAATACAGCATGTTAATTGCACATTAGTTCAATATTAACTAACTTACGCATTTATTTAGACGGTGAACAAAAGTCCTTCTGGAGCGAATTATTTTCATATAATCGAACACTAAAAGCAAACACATGACATAAACACGAATGTTATATCAGTTTACTGTACGTACTAAACGTGAACTTTGATCTGAATTAAGTAGCTTTTTCATTTTATTTAAGCTGTTAGCTGTTTATAATATATCTCATGTTCAGAACTCAAATACCTAGATTTGCTCTGTAATGTGTGTATGAAAACTGCAGTTAACTGCAGTCGATTGTATGACTGTATGTGCTACTCATACAATACACATGAAAATCATTAATTCAATTTTGATTTAATATTGTCTATTATGTCGCCATTAATACACAATTTGTGTTCATCAAAGTCAACAAATTTAAACTTTAAATTTTTTTTTGTAATCGACTATGTCAATCAAGCATAAAAAGAAGCTTAAAATATTTTGAGGAATGAATATTTGATTTCTCTTTAGGGTGGTTCAAAGTTATAACAATGAGCCTTGTAGTTGTAGTCATGTAAGTATACAGCACAGGGATCTGAAACAATATTCACTCAACTTTTTGTATCCTGAAGTATATGTACTTATAACCTGATCAACTTTTGTTATGGAGCTGTACGTGTAGAAATATGGATGTAATAAATAATGGGGGATCAGAAGTTAAATAAATTCAAGAAATTCAGTCTATTGCAAGATCCGAAGACCGGGCGACCCGGCAAAACGAAGAAAATTTCGTGGTGTATACAATATACACTTGCTGGTCCCAATAAATACACAATATCGTGGCTATTATATTGACAACTATAATTATATTCTTGTTAAATTCATGACTGGACTAATACATCGTTAGTGAATATCACTGTTGTAATCGGGATGTAATTAAAGTTGGTGTAGAAGACTTGTTAAAGTATTTTAGTAGGACGTTTATTTAACAGATAGTAATCACTTAAAAAAAATATAAATTAGTTCTTCTGAAAGTACCTGTACCCCTTATAAAATTTTGACAAAATCTGTCTTCGAACAGTTATGGTAGTTTCGAGGTACAGTAAAACGGTTCTTGTTTGTATCTAATATTGGTTGCGAAAATGAGTTTTCACTGCAAATGTTTGATTTTGCGAACTTTCAGTTCGCTATTGTTGAAAACCGAAGTATTCTGTAGTGGAACACCGAATAACCTGAGAATTATCTTTTTGCAATGTTGTCAGCTTGAACTTCCTGAAGTGAAGTCAATTATATTTGTTGTCCGTAAATTATTTTGAAATTGTAAATGTCGCTGGGGTGGTTAGTATTAGAGGATGTAGAAGATATTCGAATTTGTTAGCGTACAACTATAATTTTTATTTAATCTTTTTAGCCCCTCCCGAGGGATTATTGACCACTATCAGCCTAAACATAACTTTCGTAAACATTGACGGATCTTAACCAAACTTGGCATGCACATTTTATGACATAATTACGCAGGTCTATAGTTCTAAGATACGGTCGGAAGCTCAAAGAATATCAAGGGTTCGTCCACACTGAAACGTTTAATATAGAAGTTGGAAAGATCCATACTATATA
Organism: Novacerus sp. FZ-2019; assembly: GCA_036851875.1. NCBI lineage: Eukaryota > Metazoa > Arthropoda > Collembola > Entomobryomorpha > Tomoceridae > Novacerus > Novacerus sp. FZ-2019. The sequence goes on from JAAXYV010000084.1 coordinate 9,097, forward strand.
AAAACATGTTATGCAAAAGATTCTCATTTTTGTTGCCATAGCAAAAACATAGTCCCCATTTTTTTTGTTTCTGTGACAACTTTTAGGGTTGTCAAGGCAACCAGAATTATTTGATTTTCATCTCAACCATACTTCTTTGATTTTCTTGGCATCCGAATTTTTGTATAGTAGGATAAACTCTATGAGTGTAGCTGTGTTTCTGAATTTGTATCTCGCAAAATAATATACACAACCACAAGTGTTTGCCATGGTTTTGTATAAAATTTAATGAACTATAAGACCGTGTAGATGACCAGGTCATTTCATAAATTGTACTAATTGGGTATTTACGTTTTCCCCAAACGTACGATTTTAATCAAGGCGTATAAAATTGGTCAAAGCTGTGTCAGGTAATATGAACCATACGATTTCTGATGGAAAACCCCTATTAGACCCTAATTTCTGCCTGCATGACCCATTTTACCCTCCATCGCCTAAACAAAGTACTTAGCAAGAATAGGATTAAATGCCGGTGAACCCAGCGGAATTTCACAGAAGCAGTGTTGGTGACCACAGCTAATATGACTCTTTTACCCTTTCCTTGGCAATTGTATATTTTGTTGAACGTATTAAAAATTAGAAAATGATAATTAATCATTTCCTCGGACGCGATCGTTTTAGCTGTGCACACAAATTTTGATTACCTATATACTTTTGTATGTGTACTAGTGACCATAATGCTTGATTTTGACTTTCGAGACGAAATAAGTTGAGAAACATATTTTACAATATAGCCTGTACATATCTGTACTCCTCTTCATTTTCTTACAACTAAAGATCAACTATAGTTGATAGTTAGAGGCATATAGTGCCATTAGTTGTAGTCAGATGAAATCAAAATCTGGCTCTAGTGATTCGAGTGGGGAATCGGGACAGAAATTTAGTGAAATGTAGTACATAATATAGCAGATATAAAAAGATTACGTAATTTTAGCTAGGTACCAAGTTTTCACTGTACCTTCGTTTATTAATTTTAGGAAGCGAATGCCCTGCTCTCCAGGAAGGCAAATTGCGTATCTACAGTATGCGATATTGTCCATATGCTCAAAGGGCTCTACTTGTCGCCATTGCTAAAGGAATACCGTATGTGATTAAATAAAATTCTTATAACTTATGTATTTATTTATTTTACAGCTGAGTTTGGTTGTACAACCTATAGTGATAGAGTCGAAGGGAAATATGATTTGTTCTGTTTATTTGTGATATTTTGTTACGAATAGTTGATGTATTTTAGCATGTGTTGAACTCATGAATATTTAATATTGGGTACTTTCTGCTGTTATCTTCTTCAAAATAAATCATGATAAAGATATCGATGAATGAGCAATGTGTACAAACAATTCAATCAAACTGATTCCAATGTGTTGACTTATCCTGTTTATCTCGACAGGCATGATGTGGTGAATGTCAATTTGAAAGAAAAGCCAGACTGGTTCTTGGAGAGAAATCCATCAGGAAAGGTGCCAATAATTGAAAGGCCTGATGGAAGTGTTCTGTATGAAAGTTTGATTGTCGCTGATTATCTTGATGAAGTGTATTCAAACCGGCCTTTACATTCTACCGATCCATTCCAGAAAGGAAAGGACCGTATATGGACTGAAAACTTCAACAAGGTCTTATTGATACAGACGTTGCTAAAAAGTGCATTTTTAAACATTATGACAATAATGAAATATATATTGACAGGTTGCTTCTGGCTATCGTAAGGTTATGGTTAGCAAAGGTGACTCCAGTGAGCAGGAAGGTTACATGAAATCGTTCACAGAAGCTCTTTTGCCATTTGAGAAAGAATTATCCCTGAGAGGAACTAAATATTTTGGAGGTTTTCTAGCAAACTATTCATTTGTGCCTTCTGTGAAATTATCTTGTACAGTAAAATTGAATTGTGCACTTTGCTTCTCTAGGTGATGACCTACCTGGAATGCTGGATTATATGATTTGGCCCTGGTTTGAACGTGCACCTCTCCTGAAAGTCCTTTTCCCCAGTTTGTATGACTACGAAAGCGGAAAGCAGGAGTATCCTAATTTGGTTATTATTTATTGCTTTAATCAAACGTAAACGATTTTAATTTAACGTAAATGTCTTATAAATAATAATAAAAAAACAGGAAGCATGGCGGAAAGCAATGAAAGAAGATCCAGCTGCCAAAGAAGTTTATCTTGGTGTAGAAATTCATCAACAATTTGCTCAAGGCTACAGAGCTGGATCTATAAACTATGATATTCTGGAAGAAAATCAATCCAAATTGTAAATACTTTGAAGATTGAACTGAGAATTCCATATCACAGCACAAATAATGTCAACATTTCAAAATTCTTATTTCTAAGAATTTACATGTGATTCGAACAATAATCGGGAAGAAAACAATGACAATAATTAATATTGCTATCACTAATCCTTTTACTACTCTCAGCTTTGCAACGCTTACACGTAAAGAATAAAGTGTCTTCGACTTGATTGACACAACATCACACTATAGGTGAATATGCCAGGCTGTCTGCTATTTAGATTGTTGATATGTGTGACATTTACAAAATATTCATCTAATATGCTACTGTTTTACATTTACCAAATTCATATTGTGCCTAAAATTGTCATTCACTTGGCTATACTTGTAGTGATTTAAATAAATTATATAAGTTACAAATTTAATCAATTACTATTCGAAGTAATTGTGAGGTGTAGAAAATCTATATCCGTACATATCTGTCGTTTGTGGATGTATTACACGGAGACACCATTTAGGTGACATATACACATAATATGTGTAGCAACAACTTCTGCTTGTATAACATTGGTCTGGTATCAATGCAAATCGAAACTGAAATTATGACTAGATATGTTTTTGCTATAGTGTGTGTGTCATACACTGGTTATCATTTGGTGTCATATAAAATAAGGTAGTAATCATCACAGCAGTTTATCATATTAAAAGTTCTTTAATTTATACTTACTGTACGTATTAACGCTAAGTTCAATTTGTGTATATGTATCGTATGTATAAAAATAAATATTATTACTGGGCGCAGTTGTCAAACTGCGGAAATTCCCATTGCTTAAGTGACAAGATGTGTTGCACCTTGACATTCGCATGGTTGACAGTTGATTGAAGTACACGTAGATTAGAAAATTCAAGTGTTACACCAGTCCATGAATATTTATGATCTTTATATAATGCCACAGTCACTATGAATAGTTGAAACCCCACAGAGACAGAAAACACTTAGAAATATGTTTTGTTGTACTGATTACTAATTGTTGATCGATTGATTTACAGACTTTCCGTAGAATTTGTCGACTTGTGCAACTAATAATACACACATTATCACATATCAGTGTCGCAAATAATTATATCTTGTCCTCCATAATGAAGAGAAACAATTATTCCGTTATGACCTATGATATAATTGATAGTCTAGGAACAACACTCAGTTGTAATGGAATTTGAAAAGGGTATAAATGTAGACGAACTCTTCAGCCTGATCACTCTTTTAAGAACGCTTGAAAGAAGTTAACAGTCATGAATCTGTCCATTGTGTCTTTGTGTTTCGTTGGCTTGGCTCTTTCAGCCAACGCTGCAGTTCGGTATGATAACTACAAAGTCTTCCGATTCACACCAACATCTTCTGAACAGCAAGAAATTCTGCGAGGTTTAGAAACAGAGAATCCAGGCGTGAGTTGTCAATAATTTATACGTATTTTTTTGCAATTAATTTATCTATTATTGCCAGCACAGATGTTTCAGCAGTTTTAAAAGGTTTTAATATTTAAAAATAAAATCTGCAGGTTATCTTCTGGAAAGGAGTTCGAGGTATTGGACAGCCTGTTGATGTTATGTTCCCCCCTCATCTTCAGAGTGATATGCTGGCAAGTTTGAGAAGCAGAGGTTTTGCGTCATCTGAATTTATTTCAAACGTACAAGAGTAAGGACTATAAATGATCTTTACTTTCACTTCCTTTTAAGCAAAATGAAAGCATTACAATTTACAACCAGAGGTTTTTTTTACACAGACTGATCGACCAAGAAACTGAGGCTATGCTCAAAGCTTCACCAAGATTGACATGGACCGCTTACCACACCACCCAACAAGTACTAGCGATACACACACATTTCATTAAATAAACAACTGATTGAGTGAAAATAAGGAATTTAATAATTGTTTGTACGTTTAGATCTACGATTTCTTGAATGAACAAGCTGCAGCAAACCCCAGTACAGTTAGTGTTGAAACAATTGGTAAATCTTTCGAGAATCGTGATTTGAGAGTCATTAAGATTGCCAAGGGTGGTTCTAACAAGCCAATTATCTGGTTGGATGCTAGTGAGTTTTTTCATTAATATTGTATCAATCATGAATTCAAATAGACCAATTATTTCACCAATATTATTCATTGTAGATATCCACGCCAGGGAATGGATTACCAATGCTGTTGCTACCTATGTGATCAACGAATTGATTAATAGTAATGATCCAGCTATTCAACAACTTGCCAACAACTTTGTGTGGTACATTATGCCAGTTATGGTGAGTTTCTGTTTTCGTTGAAGTATTAATTTTACTTACAAAATTATGACTTATCTTATTTATTACAAATAGAACCCTGACGGATACGAATACACACGAACTTCAGATCGTATGTGGAGAAAGACCCGTGAGTAACAATGTTGAATAACTGCCTTATATAAAATGAAAAAAAGTGCAAAATTCAATGTTAGCCATATTTTACTTAGTTTTAATGTTTAATGTTAACAGGTTCTACTACCGGCTCACCTTTAGGATGTCGGGGTGCTGATCCCAACAGAAATTGGGGTTTCCATTGGATGGGTAAACATCAACAATGTTTTTGTAATATTTTATGTTGAGCAAAAATTTCATATTTGTATCTAAAATTTAAAGAGGGTGGCGCATCCACCAACCCTTGTACGGATACCTATGGAGGAAGTAGAGCTTTCTCTGAAATTGAAACTGAACACTCCTCTAACTTCATCACTACCATTGCCAGTGAAACAGTTCTGTACCTCAGCTTACACAGCTACTCTCAACTCATTCTTTTGCCTTATGGACACGAGAACAGAAGAATTCCACAGTATAACGAATACATGCGAATCGCTAACGCAGCTGCTCAGGCTATTGCCAGTAGATTCGGCACTAATTTCGTTTCCGGAAATATTGTTGATCTTTTGTGTAAGTAATTTTAAAGAAATCCATTTTTTAGATTGTACAGTTGAAATAACATTTTAATAATTTAAAAACGGGTTTCTCTTACAGACGTTGCCAGCGGTGGCAGCATGGATTGGGTTAAGGGCTTTTATGACACAGAGATTACTTTTACTCTGGAATTACGGGATACTGGTAGATACGGTTTCCTTTTGCCTCCGGATCAAATTGTACCAAGCTCTTTGGAATTCATCGATGGTCTTAAAGTTATTGTTAATGAGCTCCAAGCCACTCTTGACAAAAAGCTTGCCCCCATTGAGGCAGTGAGTGAACTATATTAAAACTAATTTATTCATATTGATGCCGTTACATCACAACAAAGATGAAATTATCCTGAATTTTGAATTAGGTTGGTGCAACGAGAATTGCTCCAATTATGACAAGACAAAGACCCACAAATAAGCTTCCAGTCATCACACCTGTGAATGCTCCTACTCTCCGTCGCCTTTAAATTAAATCCGAATAAGCCCAACCAGATCTTCTGATCTGTTTGCATTCATATATTTCGTTTCTATAAAATTTTAACGGGAAAAGTATTCCTGGCGTTCAAAATTATTTGGAAATAAACAGTCAGTTAAAAACAAGATTTGCCCCACTATACCACTAAAGTCAAATTATTTTATATAGCGTGCCTGAGATTATACGTTTGGTATAGGTACAGGCGTACCTCTTTAAAATTTAGGGTGACTAAAGACGTGTCTAACCTAAGAACTACGTAAAAGACGCATTTAACAGTTATATACCACACTGAATGAACTATTAAGTGAACTTGGGTTGAACTTTTCTTCTGAAGTGGACCCCTGACGCTGACAGCCATTGAATATGTTACACTACCTTGAGTCAACACATAGCAACCGGGTACAAATTATTTGTAAGTCATAAGTTGTCAGAAAGTTATGAATGAAAGAAATAGTCAATCATTCCACCTGTCCAGTAATTGATGTGAAATATTCAAATAAAAGCCTAATTCACATTTATTTTTATACATTCATTTATGCTGTTGATAAAAGGATGCCATAAAATGTAGGATTTCTGTACTGTATCTCTGCTGACGTAAATGCAGTGTGCCGTTGTCACATATACAGGGTTTAATAACTTGCTGATGCTTATATCGTTAGTTCTATATTGCATTATAACAGAGCATGAATATTAATTTGTTCTATATCTCACAGGATGTATTAATAATATTATAGATTGTGTTTGCATAATCTATTCTTGGTTTGATGCAAATCAGCAGGCAAAACTTTATTGGAGGTTACTCTATCAATGAATGAGTCGTATCAGAAACTATAAACTTACAGGGAACCGCATCGCCACATGTTACAGAATTATATTAATTTTTTCAAACTATATCGACTGTGCTGATTACGACGACTATGATGAAGGCTGTAAAAATCAAGTTTTGGTGAACCATGGTGGTGAAGTTCTGGAAGAAATCATGTATATAAAGTCAAATTCTGTTACTCAGACAGTCAGAGTTTACACTCAGCTCCCAAAATGTGTGGTGTATGAAAATTCATTTTTCTTTATTTTCTACACTAAATATTTTTCGAAATTCAGGCTTTTTACAACGACTCTTTAGGTTTTATTTAGTCTCCAGTAAATTGTAATTCACTAATACTAAAACTAATACTATGATTTTTTCAACAAATTGACATGTATATCGTTGATAGATGATGATGTTAACAGAGACCTACTACTTGCACACTGATCACAATTATGATATTTAAAAAACATTTAAACATAGATATATTCTTAAGTAGCCTTAATATTATCAGAATTTATTGTACTTGATCATCTGCACGTGATTTGAAATCGAACCCGTATTAATGTTAATTAAATATTAAATAAAAGGAAACAGAAACAATGTTTATATACTCTCACAAGTTTACTTTTAAAAATTTAAAGTCTTTACGAACTGCAAAAAATGCCATCCATATTGTCTACCACTTGAATATATCAATCGACTACAAGTTTACAGGCTCTATTTCTGTAAAACATTTGTATTTCGGCATCAACTGATTCTTTCATGATGACGACCTAATTCAGTGGGTGTATTTTGTATATTGAGGTTATTTAGGTATATCGTTTTCCCCAAAATATTGTATACAATCTGTACAAAAATATATTATTTATTTAAATACGGGTACAAATGGTTTTGAAATATGAATATTTCATAAAAGCTACATTTCTAAAGTACATCAAAAGCATAAAAACAGAAAAATAGTCCGTAAAAATACTACTTTTTTACTTCAATTCTTGAATATTCC
>JAAXYV010000085.1:0-16589 GCA_036851875.1 Novacerus sp. FZ-2019
CTAATAAATCTACATAATGTCATGCACGAACTGTACTCTACATGTACAGTCATAATATGCATTCATTATTTTTCTTATTATGTATTCAGGATTATAAATGTTTTGATTATAATGGCTATTATTACTCTACCAGATCTTTCAGTTTATTCCTTACTTGATTCAATTGCAACTACCTATACACTTGTTGTCATGTACAATTTATATAGTTATAAACTGATTTTTGAAATCATGAAGCATTGTGCAATCTGTTGCAGGAAAGTTGGTTGGTGAATTACTGAGTAAGTTGTCTCTGAACACAGATGACTCGAAGATTTCTATCGGAACACTTACATTGTACTTAGGTGTATTATACTATACTTGTCTTGTAATAATGTGAGTATGTTTGCAGTTTGCAGGTGGTTTTTCAGAAGAAGTGTAGATCCTTTGAGAATACTAATTTTGTAACAATATTATTTGATTCCGTAATTGTAGCAAAAACTACTTGTCGGTACAATAGATTCTGTTTGGGCAAGTGAGACATAAACAAACAACTAGATGATTGGAATAAGACAGACTAAAAACTGTGCTAGATAATAACCTACAATGAAATGTTATTACGTATAGTAATAAGTTATCAAAGTTTATTTTTTTAACCAAAGTCAGGTAGGAGTTTACAACCCTGCGTAAATTGTTTTTCCTCATCATTCAAGAGGAAAAATTTATTTGAACTTAGCAAGAACATAATTTTAGATTCATTTCTTCTAAAGTTCTGAGCTCAATAAGCATAACAGGTAAACAAATCTGAAAATCTTATCATATTTCATGCAATGTAAATCGCATTTATTTTCTTACTCAAAACCAACTGAGCAGAACTCATAATATAACGGACCTTCTGATCTGCTACAAATATGTTCAATTTATCATTACTTTGTGGCATTTTTCATTACAGCAGCAAATACACATAAATGTATTAAGTATACTTTATAAATTAAAATATTTCAATCTTTCTAGAACACGTTTTACTTCAATTATTTTCATCTTTTTAAGTCTTTCTATAGTTTTGTAAGAGTTCAAATACCATATTTTGGTAACTATTGCGGAATAATATATCTAAATCCTTTTTAGATTTACCATGAAACGAGTAAGGGAGAATCTTTACTGGTTTCCTTATATTAATTGAAAAAAAGTACCTCTCATGTCCCTGTGTAATAAACTTTGTTACGAAGAATGACAGCGCCTGTACTACTATACTGTTATCGCTATTCTTAGGTATATAAAATTTGAGTTACCGCCACTCATTAATTTCTATTTGCACAACAAAGTAGAAAATACACAGCAGAAGACTAGCAACAGACCGACAGAATTCGCAACCATATGTGCACATACATGCATATACATTGAACATTAGCATAGGATCGGGATCTGGAAATAGTGTTGAGGAAAATGTTGAGAGTTCAGCTAAGCAGACTTCAGAGACTGCTTAACACCGGTTCAGTAACGTGTCTCAAGAATTTATCTCAATGTGTGGCCCATAAATAATTGTGCTATATAGCCGTGGCCAAGACAGGAGATTTCCCTAGGACTGGAATAAATTTTGTACATCAAACGATATTATTGTGATCCTCGGCGGACATGAACCTTAACCAAAGGTAAATAACTGCAGTGCATCGATAAAATGCACGTGCTTATATACCATAAGTAATATCTTTCTGTTAAGCTTTCTATATCATAAGGTGTTTAAGATAGCAAAAGGAAAGGAAAAAAATCTTCTCATTTTTGATTTTCTCTCTTCGGCTTACTACGTATATATATATACCTACCTATATATATACACACATACACACACACACACTCTCTCACACTGCATAGTACAGTCTAGAAGGGAGAGATTATTGGAATATAAAAGTAAGTAAATGACCAAGACAAGTGTGTAGTATTGTATAAGTACCTTAGAAGATAATAATATTATAATATATAGTAGTGTAGTGCGAGGTTTTGTGCCGTACTGGGCTATAATATAACATAGAAAAAGAAGATAAAGCACACCGACATCGACCTGTTTTGATTATTCAGTCTTATCTCCTCTAAGGCCTACCTATGTTTTATCGCACTGCTAGGATATCTTTGTACTGTGTCTGTGGAGTATGGATAAGCTAAGAAGGCAAGTTTAAGTAAGTGTTCTTTGATATGATGCTCTTTCCGACCGACGACGACGATATATAGGCTCTTCGCGCTTGTGGTGAATTTTATTTAATTCTAGTTCCTTCCTGCGGGCCCACATAAGAAACGTCTTGGTCTAGTCTGCGGTCTCTGGTCGGGTCGTCGCTCACTCAAAATTCGAAACACCGAAGATGCATTAATTTCTTCCCGTTCTTCCTCCATTCTCAGTCTAATCGTCTCTTCCAGGAGAGCTCAATTCAACTATTAAACTCAAGTCTTCCCCTTTCCCAGCTTTCTGTCTAGAAATTAAATTAGATAACCTACGCCGAGTCAAGAGAACCAAGAGAAAAACCAAGCTGAAAACTTATGGCTTTGACCAATGCTTTATACCTTACTTACATACATATATACTACTAATACTAATATACCTACTCTCTTTCTATACTTTTACCCCTTTGGACATTACTTGACTTTCGTTTTTTTTTGCCTTCACTTGCATTGTATGCATCTTTTCATTCCTTCAAAGAGTCTATCTATTATTCATTCCTCTTCTGTAGTGTTAAGACAGAGTTGCATTGATAAGTGAGTTTCATGAAGTCATAAAGACCCGAGGACCAAAGCAAGAACATGAGGAAAGAATCCACTATTATCTCCCCCGCTCCACGTCCACGACAACCAACGACAACATTATTCAACAGTTCTTGAATGCTACGCATAAGAAGATTCGAACTAAGGTGGTACGTGTGTCTCCACACTTTCCTACTAATCACCATGTCATAAGATTTAGATTAAATATTTTACTGTCCTTTGTTTTCTTTCCTTTCCTTTCCTTCCCTTCCCTTCCCTTATTCCTCTAATTGCTTTGCCCTTTAGATAGTTTATCTCATCTCTTCTGTTGTTCTCTCCATTGAAAATCGAAATTGGACTGGAGCTACATAGCATAGCATAACAGTTCTACTCTATGAAGCATACTGTGGATTTAAATCATTTCATTTACAATACAATACCACTAACAGTCAACACATCCCAATTTTTATTTTCATTTTCATTACTATAGGCTACATAAAAAAATCCTCATACTACTGCATCAACTACGTTGAAGTATTTCATCATCAACTTTACATTTGTTGAATATGCATCCATGTCTATAAATTAATAGCATATTAACAGCTTATAAATGTGCAGTAAACAATAATATACATTTTTTAAAGACATTCAACATTCAATAATACCACCTATATTATGCATAATAGTTTAGTGTAAAAGGAAAAGGAATTGTGAAAGGTAGATAGAGAGACTAGAGACGGCGAATGGATTTACGTTTAAACAAACATACCGTATTTATTCCAGCAAACACCGGTCTCTAAAAAACGTCGGATCAAAAAGGTGGTAATTTGGTGACAGTGACAAGCTGGGTCCAAAAAGAAATAAAAGCAATTATATTTACTACAGAAAAGGGCTATTTTGAAAACAGCTGGGTCTCGAATTTTAGCCGGTCTCCAAAGAAGGCCGGGCAGAAAAGGTAGTAGTTCGGCGACAAGCCCCAGGCTTGTTTTAGAACAAATACGGTATTTTATTGTGTATATTGTGTGTATGGTTAGTATAAAGAAATGAACTCAACCTTTCACTCACTGCACTGCACTCATATGATTTCTTACACTGCACTGTTGGACTTTTATATTGGGTAACTACCTGTCGTATATAAGACCTCAACGGTACGAGTGACTTTCGGAGAGACAACAAAGTCTGTGTGCTAAGAATTTGTCATGGTGTCTTAAGGATTATCTACTAAGAATGGCTAAATATTATAGGCTAGGTTAATAATGTGTCCATGAATTTGTAGAAAGAGGCCTGGAATAAAGTCCTGTCCAGGTAGATAGATGATAGCTTTACTTGAAGTGCGGTGTGGCTATATTGCTGTAATAAGTGTTGTATTGTATATTGTTGTATGCGGTTGCCTCCCCCATGGAGCACCTCTCGTCGACACAAATGAAGATTAAGATTTGCCTTTTTTCCTTTCGCCTCGCTTCTTGTCTCTCATTCTATCTTTGCTTGGTTGGTCGGCACGATTTCAGTTCTTCTTATGACTTGAATTGCATTCAAGCCTATATGTAGGAACCTACTTTATTATAACCATGTAATAATATTCTATTCTAACTTTCGTCTTACTTAATATCATCAGCTCAGCTTAAAAGACTATGAATGAGGATGAGAGAGCTTAACTTTGGTTTGCGGCTTCACAATCTTCCTAACAAACCCAAATCCATAAGGTCGGTCGGCCTTTTCATTCAAGTCTTCTCGTTTCATTTCATTTTTCTGTAATACATACAAACAACATAGAGAGCCTAGGAATACGATAGGATTCAAGGATACACCGACATATTAGACTGCATCATTGCATGATGTGATGTGTGGGTTCTTCTCTTAAAGAGGCTCTAATTGATTCTCTAATTCTTCTCCTTCGGCTCCCTTTGTATTTCATTCGCATGTTAATACAATATGTATACCTGGTCTATATATACTGGCAACAACCAAGCTAGCGGGGCAGGACAAGGGATAAAGTAATACCTACAAAAACTGACTTGGTTTATGCAATCCCAATCACATACCAACGGCATTTTTGTAACGAAAGCACTAGGCTTTGTATAGTCAAATCCGGTCAAATAAAACCAACTGACCCACACCAAACTGAACTGAATCATGAAACCACACACAAGGTGCAAAGTAATTTAATAGACCAGGAAAGGTTAAAGTTTACAGAGATAGAAAAGTTTTATATTTCAAGTCCCACTGTAGGCACATCTAACTGAGAATTAAGTCTCTCACTGGCGTAATCATAAAATAGCATGCTGTAGAAATAAAATATTCCATTTTAATTTAAATAAGTTTAATTTACAAAGCAGCTTTCAAATTTTATAAAATGAATCTAGCAAAGTATGAATTTCTAATAGCTAAAGGTATATTGATTTGTGTACAAAGAACTGGGTTGAAATTCCCCCCTCCCAAACAGGATTAAGTCCAGAATTTGTAAATATTTAAAATTTTCCAGAACATATATGTATACAAAGTACGTAGTAGTGTAAGTTAATAATAAGCACATACCATTTGTTCTTGCTGTTCTAACTTCCATAATGCTGTGAGTATAGCGTTAGACTGAGCCCATAATATAGTCAGCAGCTACTATACCTACAACAAGAGGTAGAAAGTATCGATTACGCCTCCATTCGTGGGGACAGAGGAGCAGTGAATACTTTCTACCTCTTGTTGTGGGCACAGCTGCTGCTGGCTATATGGGTTCAACGCTATACTCAAACCATTATAGAAGTCTAAACCTTAACGATAGATGGTCTATACTGTATACTATTAACTTAGAATGGCGATTTGATGGCTTACCATGATATAGCGAATATGTCTCTGCCCTACAAATTGAGGCATAGTACTTAGTACAATGGTTTCTGCCTCTTATTGCAATCAGAGCTAATGCTGGCAATACGGGTTCAAGTTATACCATCTCAAGCTATAGTCTCTTCACTCAAAGGCTAATAGAACAGTATAACTGTATAGTAGTTGTATAACAAAGGGAGAAGATGGACAGTAATTGAAACCCTGGAAATCTAATTCAATTAGATTCTTAATTATTATATAAAGTGATATTGTGGATTGTTTATCTACCATATACAAGCCTAGTGTATCGAGTCAAATTATACAATAATCAAACAAGACGGGAATGGAAACGGAATAGGTCTAAGCCATCAGAGTTAAAAAGTGAAATGATTTGAAATCCACTTTGCTTTAATGATGCCGCTTCTGCGGCATAAATAGAGAACGAGCGCTAGAGAGCATCAGTTTTGAGAGAGAGAGAGAGAAGGAAAGAGGGGAGAGAAACTTCAAGTGTCGTAACAACATATGAGTCAAGTTTTCACGATGATGATGATGATGACAGGAGGGTTTTTTTTTGTTTTCATTTCAGCCAGCTCATTTCATGTCACCCAGGCATGGTCTGGGACAGATTAGATTGACAATGACAGTGCAATGCAATGGAAACTGAAATGAAAATGGAAATTGAAGTTGAAATAATAAATAAATGGAGAAGTATAGGTGGGTTTGTAGACTGACTGTTTCTACTGGGTTGATGTTGATACAGAATGATATGCATTGATGTTGTCTGTGATAGGGAATAGGAACGAACGAACTCTTCACTTCACTCTCCTGAGACTATAGCATAGCAGCACAGTGGTAGTTGTGTGACTGACTGCTGCCTGCTAGTTTGTGTCACTGTTGACTGTGTATTTTGGGGTTTATACAGACAGGTGCCTAGGTATGTGTAGAAAGAATATATGAGAATGGAATAAATAAGGTTTACTATGAAAGGTATATAATATAAGATAGACACGAGGTAGGTAGTGTAGTGTAGTGTAAGTATTTCAATTCCTTTCAATTTGGTCAGTCAAAGTCGGTCAAGTCAAGGAGAAGAGAAGAGAAGAGAGGGAGAGGCGACGGCGAGACGCAAAGGAAAAGGATTATTATATAGTTTGATTTTGATGTGGTGTTTTGTGTTTAGAGAAGTAAAATCAGATTGACGTGAACGTGAAGTCAAACAAAATTATAGGATATTCAAATTTAATATGAGTCCCACTCCATGTCAAATGAATAAATAATAATAATACCTAATAATATTGTATCATTCCTTGTATCCCGTCCCTTGTCTTGTCTTCAATTGTCCTACGCAGCTATTCAATTCACAATTTAAAATCAAAGTCAAGTCAAAGTGGAAGGCTTTATATGTCTCTTAAAGTATTTATCTGAAGATATCTGAATTGGCCTAGTATGGAATGAACTGAATCACTGAATGTAAATCTTCAATGTGGGCATCATATAATAATATAATAATGCATAATATTATGATTGTGAAAGAGCGGGGAAGGAATAAATATCTGAATATGATATGAGTATGAATATAATAGCTATAGGTAATAGGTATAATATAGAATAGATAGAGGAAACCTAGACGGGAGAGAGAGATAAATGGGTCGTGGAGTAACTTACTTGTTAGACCACATAATACCTCCTATCATGTTACTATCAACTATGAAACAAAGGCAAACCCAACTTGCACCCGCCCAATTATGCAGACAGACGCTTTGTCTCATCCTCATCTCGCTTTTATTTTACTTTCTTCTTTAGATACCAAGAAGCAGAAGTCTACTAAGAAGTAGTTTCTTGCTTTTCCATTCCACAACAACTATACACTCAACATTAGGATACATCCTATATTCAGTGACTTCACTTCCTTCGAATCCGCTCCTTGGGAGTTTGAAGGGATGGAAGGTCTGCACGACAATTTTTAATTTATTTATTTAGTCGTATCTATGGATTGCAGGATTTTGCAGTTGATTGAAACAGCGAGAAAGCAACCCATCGATTTTATCTAGCTTACGGAAACATAAACCGAGCTTCATCAATAAACAATTTATTGTAAAATGTATCTATTTAAATTTTAAAATTTATTGTAATTAAGTCTTTTACGGAAAAGTCTTCCTTCCTCAGCACATCATAATTCATCCAGATAAGTTAACCGAAATTGATTTAGGGCATAAAATATACTACCGATTGATAGTTGAATTTCATCCAGTTTATTATTTAACTTAATTACGAAAGAAAATTTTGTTTTTTAACATGAAATATATGTCATCATGATATGTGTAATACTAGTAATACTTCATAGTTGAAAGTTTCAACCTCACATTTTCCGACAGGCTTGGTTACAGTTTAAGAATCAACAATGGGATATAATCCCCTACGGGAATGTCTGCTAAGTGAACCTACATGTGTATCTTCCACATCCTTTCCAAGCGACAGACTAAAATTAGCTACAAGTAACTAAACTGTGTATATCTGAGAGTGAGTACATAGAAGTGACTGGTCACTTCTTTAAGCCTTTCCATTTGAAAATTAATATTCAGTAAAATTAGACTAAAGTATAGTGGTGTTTTGTAAGGTGTTGAAGTGGCACTCATTATTTATCACATTGTGTGCTGCATTTTCAATAAGGTCATTCACTGCTCTCGTCATCTTCTTGATGCATGTATATATGATTAACATCCGGAAACTACAGTTTTAATATACAAAAGTCACACCAACGGCACAGACAGACTCCCAATCCTTCAAAATTCATCTGCACACAAAATTATTCATACAATCTTTACACTCAAGCTTCTTTTTTAAGCACAAGCTTATAATATAAAATATAGCTTTATCAAATACAGTCACTTTTTTGGAGTCATACCTAATATAATCTATCCACTGAACAAACCAAAACTGGTAATCTTTTATTCATTGAATTCAAATAAATATTAAATTTCGGAGTCACTGAAAAATCAATAGAACTGGTAAATTTATGTATTCTAACTGGAAAATTTACTGTGTGAATTGGAATATTTTAAATATGGACAATCAGTACCGTACCGACGCTGGTTCAGGGTGGCAGAAACAATAAGGGCAGGAATAAAAACAATAACACAGTGCTTATACAGCCTGACAAAATGGAAAAACTAGATTTGTGTCACAAGTGGCCAGGAAATGTCAATTTTATCCAAGGACGAAGATCGTCGGTACGACACTATAGACAATTATGTTATGTGAATTTTCAGTCATTGATTTCAGTGATTGATTCTATAACGAATTTCAAATAAACGTGACTGCTCAGGTGTTCAGACATTTGTTAATTTTCTTGCAATCACACTCAAAGTAATATTTCCATAATTACTTCTTCATATATCAAGTACAAAGTTATTTTGACTTCTGCGCCCGCTATATTAAAATCATATATAAAAAGGTCTTGATTATTCTTGTGCTTATAACACGGATTCTGTTAAAAATGGGGGGCTTGTTTTTACATTATCACATGTAACAAGTAATACTCCGTGCGACAATATCCTAGTTGCTCCATCCATTCGACTGTGTATTACAAATGCGTTGTGAATAGCATTAATTCAGGTCTACCACAGCACTCCACGTTGTACAATCAGAGGAGTCCGGTGAAACACACCGACGACAACCTAAAGTACGCAAAAAGATTTCAACCACTTAATATTTCACGTTTTTTCTATGCACGGGTTCTGCATAATATTACAAACTTATAGAACCCTGAGTTGAACCCGGTGACAATGGCAATGACTGATGATGAGCTGAGGAGACAAATACATTCATTTATTCAGATCATTGTCGAAGATGTTTGCCATCCAACCTACGTATATTTATAAATATTATATGCATATTTATGTTGCACTCCCTGGTCTGGTCTCTGCACTTCAGTCCATACCAAAAATGAACTCTTTGGCATGTATGCACTAAGTATATTGTGCTCTCACACCAGAACACAACCATACTTAATAATAATATAATCCTCAGAATACCAAACAGTACAATGCATAATATAGGATTAGAAATGGTGAAAGACTTTTTTTTTCTGTTCTCCATCACTGCATAGTCTCACTCAGTCGTAGTTGTTTCATTCATTTACTTTTTGTACGTGGCTTCCTTCTTTTCTGTTTTTACTATATACTGTACATTGTAAACGTCACACATGAAGAAGACTACAGATTTATACTGTCTGTACTTACATAATACATTGATAGCTCACCTCTGCAATCAGAAGGTAGAAACGTTAGGAGTATAATATATTTTATTATAATATACTTTACCATAGTATATATATATATATATATATATAGGTATATATATATATTCATCTCCATGTTTCAGTACAGCCTCATCGGACAATGTGACTCTTAACTGCTTTATAGGTGTGGTCGCATTTTGGCGGATGTGAAGTGATGTGGATGCGATGCGATGTGATGCGACGTAACTGACGCTTTGGGAAGGATGGGAAGTGAAGTAAAATAAAGGAAGAAAGAAAGGTGATTTCAGTTGAGTGAAGTGAAGTGAAGTTGAATTGCAGAGAGGTGAAGACACTTACCTATTTGTCTTTACTCTGTAGTTTGCTCTTCAGCTTACAACTCAGCTTTGCGTAAAGCACTGTCAACTGTTCATGGCTTGCTTCTGTCAACTCACAGTCATTACCCTCTTCGGGTAGGTCTTCCGAAGAATTACAAAACTTTCAGGATGAGAAGTATTAATAGTATGTAGTAGTAGTAGAAGTACTAGTAGTAAGCAGAGGATGTTTGGTTTAAACTTGGGTTTGAGAAAAACATATTTCCATCGTACAGGCATTTATAACACTTGACACTAGCTAACACCGTAGATAACACAAACAAGGATATTCTTAATCCCCCACTTCACGCATTTATTTTTCTTCTTCTGACTTCATTGCTTGCTGATTGATGTGACCTAGTAAATATTTTAAGCAATTTTTAATGTTGTTTCTGAAGATGGCATTGTTTAAATATGAGTTTCCGGAAACAATTCTATTTAGGAATTTCTCATTCAAGTGTTAAGAATTTAGCATTGTTCTTGTCCGCTTAAGCTGTTAATATTCCTAATGAGGGATAACCTCATAGTTGAGAGTAAGCAATATTATTGCAACTTAGGTATTTATTGCACTGAAAAATATTAATCGTTGAATTGAATTACAAGTGCTGTATGACCGTTCCGTGGCATATATGTGTGAATGTATCAGAGCTGAGTGCCCATGGACATTTGTTGGGAATGTACATAGGCATGGGCATGGGCATTATCTTCCCTGGACTTAGGCATGGGCATGAGCATTATCTTCCCTGGACATAGGCATGGTATGGGCATTTTTATTTTTGTCCATGGGCCTACGTATCTTCTGATCGTGGCTCCTACAACCCCCACACTTTGTCTTTGTGCTACTTTTCCTTTTACTTTACATCACGTACATGACCAGTATGACATACCTACATGGTTAGAGATACGCTACCTGTGTGCTGTGTGTGGACTGACTCTACTGTATACTAGTGTAAAGTAAGTAAAATGTACTCTAACAACACCTTCAGTCTGCTTGAGAAATCAGTCTTGACAGTCAACATTGTTTTCATCAGGCAAGTACGGATACGATGCAATATCAATTGCAATGTTAATTTTTAACTTGGAGACATGCATTTTTTCCCTTTTCACGGGCATGGGCCTTTTACCCCTTCCATGGAAATGGGCAGGCAGGAGCTTTCTTATTTGTCCATGGGCATGGTCATGGGGATTTTTTTCGGTCCATGGGAATGGCATAGGTTTGGGTTTTTTTCCCCGTTCATGGGCATTGGGCATGGGCTTAAAAACCTCATGGACACTCAGCCCTTGTATAGGTATAGGTATATGTATACTTTACATATTTTAACAATTTTTCATGATTGCAACGACTGCTACATTGGCCGTTGTAATTCAGCAGAGTCATATAGTCAGTTTCAAGTCAACGCAAACCCCTTCATTGCTATGCATATAGGCAGTCATATATTATGTTCAGCATCAAGTCAAGTCACCAAAATGATATCTGAGAGAAATAAGACATATATGAAAATGG
Organism: Novacerus sp. FZ-2019; assembly: GCA_036851875.1. Lineage (NCBI taxonomy): Eukaryota > Metazoa > Arthropoda > Collembola > Entomobryomorpha > Tomoceridae > Novacerus > Novacerus sp. FZ-2019. Next base: position 11,636 of record JAAXYV010000085.1, read on the forward strand.
TAAGTTATATTATGAATATTGTGATTGTGTGGCGTATCAGAAAGTTCCCCAGTGGAAAATCTCATGCACGTCAAATGAGAAGAAAGTGGACATGGCACGAGAGCTGCCTCCACTCAACTTCAACTTCAACTACAACTACAACTTCACTCTTCTACACCAACACTTTGTCTCTGTCACTCCTAATGAATCGTGCAAACCAAGTTGACCGCAGGAAAAAAAAACATAAGCTACCGACCTTTTGTTCGTGCCACTAGGAAGGAATATTATGGAATCGTCGTTTCGTACATACATACTTACCTCCTATGTAACTAACAACCTACCGCACCGGCATGAAAGAGAATAATAAAACAGGGTAGCTCCTACTGGAGAAGCATAGAAAAAACAGTCACAAGTTGACGCATACTTAAGTAGCTTGCTTCAGCATTCAGCAAGAAGAAATAATATATTATGCATCTATACAATTCGTTATTTATAATGTTACTTTATCTTACATTCATCCAGTGCTACTGCGTCCCTACGTACTGCAATTAACCATACGGTACGGTATATGCACTATACGAACGACCATAATGCAATGTGAAGACTCGCTGTAATCTAATAATAGAATATAAAATGGATTTGCATGAAATTTGTATAGAAATAATACCCATTCATTTCAACTCCCTTTGCATGATTTTGATTTTCATCGCATGGACGAAAAACCACTAGCCTAAGCTAAAAGTTTAAACTGGAAACTTATCAGGCTACATACAGTATGGTGTGGCAGTGGGAAACAAATATCCTGATTTAATTTTATTCTATATAGTTTCTAGTTTCCCGTGAAGTGTCAATTAATATTCCATGTAAGATAATGTGACTTAAGAAGGAAGGAAAAGGGAGAAAAATGTAATTAAAGAAAAGCAAGCATTGTTCAAACCTTATAATGTAATAAACGTATGAACTTTTTGACCTTAATACTGTTCTCTATGTTATTGTTATTGTTTTGAGTGTATTGCCATATTTTCATTAGTATCGAAGGGAAGTCAGAAATCACAGATTTGAGAGACATAGTCGAACCCTGTACTACAGGAGTGTAAAGGTTTCATCAGTTTCGCTTCCGTACAGAATTTTCTTTTGCACTGGCGACACTTCACGAAACAGCAGTCAGCTTTGGTTGACTGTGAAATGATCAGTTAGACAATCGACAATCTCAAAGGTTCATTTGGTCACGATTTGTGAGTGTTTATTTGTATTGCTGTTAAGCTTAAATCTTCACCCACCAAAACTGAATTGAAATAGTTGCCTATACCTATATACGTTATACAATATTGTGAATTATAAACAAATCTCAATAAATAAAATTGTACTTATTTCATTGACGTTAGTTTAGTCCTTATGAATACCCTGTAGGTTCATAAATATATTTTTGTAATGGCTGAAACCTTTGTCATCAAACTGCAACATTAAATAAATATTATTCCTAACACATGTAGACTGTTGTTGGGATACCAGTCCTAGAAAACTTAGTAAACTCCCACGGCAAACTGATGGCAGAATTGGCAGGAATGACGAATTACTTTCGCAGCACACACAAAGAATTGCACAGAAAGTGAAATACCGCAAAGTATATTGTGTTTTGACGCAATTTATATGTGTTATATGTTAATTTGCACACAGTGCAAAATTTTAATAGTCTGCAGACATGCAATGAAAATAATAGCAATTTTTTTTTAAAGAAAGCCATGGTGTTCAATGGGATAGGCTGTATAGACTAGTGGTTTCCAGGTGTGGGTGCACCTGGATGATCAAATAAAAAGTTATGTACTTAATAAGTAAAGTATGTGGCTAACACTCTAACATGTGTGGAATACTTATTGACAAAAATCCACTCAGAGATTCGAGTGAACCTACTCCAATACTTTTCTCATACGACAGAAGTGAAGAAATATGATTTGCAATCAGGATTTCATGATTGTCCAGATGTACATAAAAGGGCAAAGCAAAATCCAAGTTCAGATTGGATTGGATTGGATTGAACATGATTGGAGTTGTGAGGTATGTTGGTAGGTTGAGCCTGACATGTCACTTGGAATTGCTAGATGAACTATTGGCATGTGGTTTAAAATATTAATTGCTCATTACAAGCGTCAAAGAGACAAGAAAAGAAGAAGCCGGCAATACTACAATATAACTGTGTAGTCAAAGTAATAGTCACAATATAGGTAAGGTAGGTAGGTATTCATCATGCCAAAAGAGTAAAAGAGTCTCTCTCTCTCTCTCTCTATCTCTCTCTGATTTTGTCTCTCAAGTGATATTTGCAGTGAACGACTTTGGCCTGAATTTATGAAGACTGGTTTCGGTTCTCTTGTTCCTCTTGTCGGTTCGTGTTTTCATCTCAGTTAGTTAGTTAGTTAGTTAGCCTAGCTACAAACTCGAAGATAATCTCCATTGTACAACACGCATTAGAATCTCCATTACTCATATAAACCAGAGAACCATTCTCTCCTCTACTTCCAACTATAAGTCAAATGAGCAAGTAATAAGGCTAACTAACCAATAAAGCGAAACAGAGTCCAGGAAAAAAACGACTGAACTATATATTGTAATAGTGAACTGAACTGACGACCTGTGTAAAGAAATACTGGAGAACAAGAAGCTGTTCATTCATATCAAACAGGTATAATATACTCTGCTCTGCTCCTTGGTTCTTTATTTCTCTCATGTCTCATGATTATTGAGGATTATTTATTATTAAACTGATTACTGAACTGAACTGAACTGAATTGATGTATTGCGACTGAGCCGAATTTTCTTTCGAGTCACAGGTAAGTAGCCAAGCAGTGATGTTCTTATAGTTGCAGTAGTGGCAATCTTTTGAACTCTGAACCAGACACGGATAGATGTTCTACTCGTGTACATTTCGTTATGTGTAGTTGCCCAAGAAGGAATATTTAACTTGAGAGCCAAGCGTAAAGCTGATGCGGCAAACAATACAAATTAAACTAGAAAATTGACTTCATCCCCCACATCTCGTGCGCCAAGAAATATCACTATTACTCACAGCCTGTCAGGCTAAAGACCTTCATTTAACTCTGCTGCTCCTTTGGTCTCTTAACTCCTCCAAGTTTACGTCAGTCTACCACTCACTATATATGCTATCTATTCACATCCACTTTAGACTCCGCGTCGGTCGGTATTCCTTCAATCGATACATATTAATATTAATAATAATAATAATATTACTACTCAACTTACTTACCAAGTATTCACCTATACGACTATAACATAAGTAGTGAACTGAGTGAATATATTATATATGTACGTACATATATATTTTTTCTTTTCTACATCTAGGCAGCTTATTAATAATAAATTTTACGTTATGGCACAGATAGAACTAGATAGTTAGGTTCATATTATGAGGTTTATATGACTCTTCTCCCCTCTTCGATATTCATTTGTTTCACTTCCCTTCAGTTTACTTCACCTTACTCACAACATTCATTCATATACTTTTCATTTCTAATAAATAACTGCCACTGCTTATGACTTATAAACTCTAGTGGATATGATATGGATAGACTGCCGCGTTTGTTGCCTGTTACAAAAACTAAATAAAAATAAGAATCTTTCTCTGAGAGCATGCATCTGTGTAGGTACATGAAATGTACTTTTTTCCTCTACTTCATTTACCTATAGTTGAAAATCAGTTCAGTTCTGTTCTGATCTACTACAGTCGTTCAATGTAAATTCAGCATTCAAATCAACCTATGAATTCAGGTTTCAGTTTCAACTCATCTTTGATGGTATGGAGGAACCGCCTAGCCTGGTTACTCATATCCTATTAATCCTAAAAGTTTATAGGAAAAGTCTACCTATATATAGGAAGGATACAGAGCAGGAATAAGCAGAAAGAAAGCAAGACTTAGACCATAGGCCAAAAGGTTCGGTTCCCAAGTATTAAGGATCAGCACCACAACCAAAAATGTTAGTTGTCCATGAGACAAAAATGCAACTTCAGGCAGCCAGACAGACTCTGGTTTTTGCTTGACCGGCATTCAGACGAAAATCCAATCGAACATTTCCCATCAGTTTCAACTTCTGTGTTTCTCAAGAAATGCTATTTTTTGCTGAGAATTGGAATCAGAAAGAAACTCTCAGGCTCAGTATCATTGTTTGACACAGTTTTGAGACACTTGCTCATTTTTACCATATACAGAGTGAACACACGCCCAATTTTAACTGACAATGAATTGGAAAAGTACAATGGGTTTGACCCAGGGTCCCACCGCTCTTACAAAATACAGTAGGAGTGAGTTTATCAGCTCCCTTATTGCTCATTATAAAGGAACGAATAAAATAAAATCAGGAAGAACTTATATTACTACATACAATTCTACATAGAAATACACTACTCCGGCTACAGCACCGGTAATCAAGACGACTCTGATTCTATCAACTGATCATTCTAATAAGATTTTTTCCTTAATAAGTATTCCGAGTAAAGTTAAGTAACGTATACTCAAGGAGGAAGACTGAAGACGACAACAAGTCAGACTTTACAATCAAATTGACCAAACCCCCACCACTCTAGACATCAGACAGAGAACAGAACAATACAATCACATTTTACATTATTCAATCACTATAGATTTCTCATTCCCATTCCATCTAATTCCCAACCAATAGGCTCATATGCATACATACATAATATGTAGTAGAACTTCATTCATTTATTTAATTCATTCATTGTAAACAAATATAACCGCTAACGTACTAGGGGACAGGAATCAAGAGTTAAAACTTGAGTAAAGTAGAATAGGCTATTTTTTGTTATGGTTAATTTTATTCTCACATTACTCTGCATTACACAAGATCACAGATTTCATCTAACAGCTCGGCTGGGACTGGACCAGCTACCTGAGTTTCTACTTCACCTCCCTTCCCGCCCGCCTACCCGCCCCACCTCCCTTTG
>JAAXYV010000086.1:0-16525 GCA_036851875.1 Novacerus sp. FZ-2019
AAAAATAGAGAGAGAGAGAGAGAGAGAGAGAGAGAGAGAGAGAGAGAGAGAGAGAGAGAGAGAGAGAGAGATGAGAAAAAGATAAGGAAGGAATAAATCACACTATCAAACAAAATGTTGGAGAAATCCGCTCCAACTTCCAGCAACTATTCACTCACTCATGTATAATGTATACTGACTTGACTTAGCTTGAGAGTTTATTCTTACTCTGTATATGTTTTTATTGTGCTCTATGCATGTAAGTACGGAAGAAGAAAAAGAAGAATCTCTTATTCTTTCCTCCCTTACTTCTTCGCTCTACTAAACTACATTACATCACTTACTTTTCTTTACTTTATACTTATTCTTCCATTACGCTTACGTTGTTGGGTTGGATATCTTATTTTGCTTTGCTTTAAATTGCTTTAGCTGCAAAGCTCGATAATACAGATATGTTGGAGCATGTGATATGAAACTGTCTCGTCTCTAGTTTTCCCTTCCACTCACAGCTCCAACTTCAACTGTATAGCTTAGAAATGTGCATTATAGTAGTATTACTGCTGCTACTACTACTGCTTTCTTTTTACTCTAGAAATGTTCTTGTGTATACGTGTAATGTTATTGTGTTGGGTTGGATAGGACTGTACGAAGTAAGTAGGAAAGGATAAAAAAAAAACTACAATTCGAAGCACTAGTTCTTGAATATTATGCTGTAGAAGCAGTTCCACTCTATATACTTTAGTATTTACTACCGGGAACGAAACGGAATGAAGCTACGTATTTGTATATAGGTAAAGTATTATTACATCCGCATGTGAGTATCTGTAAATTGCTCTGGTTGTTGAGTAGTCGTTGTCGTTGTCACTTGTCAGTGTTGTCAGTGGGGGTGGGTCTGTAGTCGAAATGTGGTGGGTTGTATTTAACAGCTCAGCACAACACGAAACACGTGCTGCGAGGAGTTTGTATTTCCTCAACTTGAAATTACCATAAGGTCAGTTAAAGAAAAATTTTGCCAGCATTTTGTTTACCTACGCACAAAATAAAAGTGACGGGAAGGATAAAGTACCGTTCTGTCTAATGATGATAACAATAATAAGGTCTAGCTTTGAATACATTTTTTAAGGAATCACTATATTATAAGCTGCAGTTGAGTCAAGTCAAGTTATAGTATATTATACAACAATAGCTTGTTGTCACCAAACTGATACTTTATTGAACATTTCTCAATGCTAGTATATTTCGTGCAGAATTTCATACAAGTTCAATTTCCATGTTTATAACTGAAGGACATTCAGCCAAATAGGTAGGTACCTTATATTGAAGTATCAATGAGTTCACAACGAGCAGAGAAAACAAGAAAGCGAAGCTAAACTCAAGTTTCAATATTTCTTTAACAAGAAAGTTGCATTTCCATGCTTTGCTTGACCTTCCAACATGTGGAAATCTACGCCTTACATAGTCATCCACGGTGTCCTGTCCAATCCGGTGTGTTCGTGTTAATGATCAGCTTCGAGCTGCACATGTTGTCAACTGAATAAAGCAAAATCAATCAATCAATCCCCGGTCCTGCTCCTCATAAAGTGGGAAATTGTAGATATAGCTGGTTGTCGCTATATGGTTCTGGCTAGTGCTGAACTAGGAGGGTTGGTTCCCAAGATTCGATGAATGAGTAGTGGATTCAAAACTGTACAAAGCGGGATACATCTAAAACTGAAAGTTATGTATAATAAGGTGTACTGAGGAATTGATACTATCAGATGGTAAATAATTCGTCAGTGCAGCCTAGCAGCCATACCTTTCCATGTATTAAGACGTATTGAGGAGTACTGCTTAGTTTTTCTATTCGGGCTGGCCGATCTATAGGTCATGAATATAGCCTAGGAACCATACGATCCCATGTATTCAGACGAACTGATGACCCCTGTAATGGTTTCTACAACTCCTGAATACGTGGATAGGTATGGTTCCTAGGCTATAATCATGATATGATATAGGTCAGCCAGCCCTACTAGAAAAATTGCTCAGTACTACAATGATTTCTATTACTCTTGAATAGGTAAGTGCAAAAGTGTGATCCCAAGGCTGCAAAGAAGGGAGAAACCACTGCTTCAAGTACGGGCATCAATCTCAATTCTTGGCACAGAAACTCACAACATTAGGCATGGGCATGCGTATTAACAGTCAGTAATGTAGTATATTTCTATATAAACGTAGTCTACATATTACATGACGTACGTACATGGCTACAGGAAAGGGCATGGGCATTTTTTTTCTCGTTCATGGGCATGGGCTTGGCCATTTTTTTCTCGTCCATGGGCATGGGCCTACAAAACTCGTGGGCACTCACCTCTGATATATTGCAACACTAATGTAGGAATACTACCCACCCTCGATTATATATAAACCCTGCCGCACCAGTAGAGTAGGTAGACTAGGTAAGGGTTAGTTGGTCTGCATACAGCATATTCAGGCGAGTCCAATGCAATGGGGAGGAGGTAGAACATTACAATAATGCAAAGTACATTCAAAACGGGACATAGCGGGATACTTCTAAAACTGAAGGTTATGTACAATCAGGCTAACACCCCTCTATCCATTATGTATAAACTCTCCCGAGTTGGTTTGTATACAGCATATACAGGCGAGTCCAATACAATGGGGGTTATAAGAGTGAGTACTATGGACTCCATACATCCCTACTCTATGCATAAGGGTCAGTTGGTCTGTAGACAGCATATAAAGGCGAGTCCAATGGAATGGGGAGAAGGGTTATAGCCTAGTCCAATACAATAATACATAGAAGTTGTGGTTACCTACATTGATGGTAACCAAAAGTTGAACGACATGATCTTGGTCAAGGTCAATGTATCTAGATGTCAAATCCGTTCTGAATGAGGACGATGATGAAAGTGAAAATTGGTTCAATATCCTAGCATATAATATTATTAAGAAAGCTACGTAACTTCGTCAACAACAGGAAATGTAGTTGAGCCAAAAATTTTGTGAAGAACTGACGTTGATTTTATTTTTACATATTTCAACATATCTAGGCAGTAATTACAAGGACGTAATGAATCGGCGTGTGATCCACCCGACGAATCCTCAACAAATATCAACGAATGGATGGTCACCAAGAAATATTGTATACATCCTGGTCTGGTCTTAAGAAAGTAAACCAGATAAATGAAATGTTTCTCGATGTGCCTTCAATATTATAATTCATTGTGCTTGTTTTTGCTTAAAAATAAGAAATTTCAAATGATGCAGCGATATCTAGAAGCAACGATATGAATTGTAGACAAAAGTAAGGTAGCGTTAATGGCTGAAAGAGAACTTCTGATAAAAGATCTTCGGTTGCCCAGATCTTTTGTCACAAAATGTTAGTCGGATCATTTATAGAAGCTTACAACTTACTTGGTGTTTGCTACTGGGAATGCCTTAGATGCCGTTGTACAAAGTCAATATAGTCAAAAATAAAAAAACGAGCATCAATGAGTTGGTAACGAAAGTAGAATAAACTAAGAAATGCAATGTAGAAAGGATACCAGCACCTTTCATATTCTGCTGTTTGCAAATAACGCTTTGAAAGGTAATGTACACCAAACAAATGGTCATGAAATCCGCGATAGGAGTGAGTAGTTCTTGGGTGATGCATGTGTAATGCAATATTAATTTGTATCCATTCATTCTAATAACTGGTTTAATTACTAGTCTGATAACTGTTGCAAAGACCACCAGACATCAGACTGGCAGAAACATAAAGACAAATGTTTCCCAGTCAAACTAATTGAGATAGACGGGGAACACTGTTTATTGGATATTATTAATAAGAGAGATCGAACAGGATGAAAAAATTCTTCAAGAAACGCCTCTCATAGTTTGCCCGAATGTCAAAAACAAGACCGACAAAGTTTGTCTGGGATGCTGCAGAATTCTGTCCTCACATGTCAAACCCTGCTTATTGGAAGTATGTCCCAATTGCAATTGGTTTATATGTAGCCAAGGATGTGTACATAGGTAAACTATGTGATTAAACTATATAAAATACTCAATTCATAAGTAGTTTTAGGAATTCCTTTGCTTTTATAATACTTTATAATAGCTGGGAAGACATACCCACTATGAGTGTGCTGTATTAACCAAGAACAAACTATTACCCTCTAATGTGGACAACTTTGTTCTCAAGTATAAATACAGCTCAACCCTCAGGTGTCTTCTGATGAAACATCAAAATCAAGATGTTTGGCAAAAACTCATGTTATACTCAAATACGAAACCGAATACCTCGCACACCGAAGCTACAAGTTTAGGGCCTGACTTTAAGCTAAAACATCTGTTTAAGTTTATTAGAAAGCATTAATTGTCATATGCGAGAATATGGTACTGACTGTATTGTTTCAGTATTGGGGATCTTGGTGGCAAATTTCATCGATTCTCAGAAAGATTCTTACACTAATAAGGATAGAAGGTTCGTCTAGATAACATCAAAACTTTTATTATTATACTCTACTGGTCTGCGCGTGTACATCACTTTGATCACTTCAGATAAAATTATAACGAATCATTGTTACTGGTATGTAGAATGCTGTATCGAAAGGCGTCTTTGCTGTTCCCTACAACAGTTATCTCAGCAACAAACTGTGTTCCGAATGGACGCTGCGCGCTTGCTGGAAGAGAAAATGGAGAGTTTATGATAGTTATTGGAGCTGCAGTTATAATTAAGAAAGGACAAATTATTAATTGTTCCTTAAAATGTTACGTTAATGGAACTGTGCTTCGTACACAAATGAGAAGAAAAACTTCGAAGCAATGCTCTTGTGCTAGGTGCAGCGGTCCCACTGAGTTGGGTACTTATATTTCATCGATAAAATGTGGAGCGTCCCAATGACTAATGCGTTCCAGAAAACTCTTTATTGTCTGAATCCATATCTGGATGTGCACGCAGTTCTAATGATTGGGTCTTTTTACTCACGACTCAGTATTGGAAAAAATTCAAAATGTAGAACTGGAATTGAAACTTTTCTCAAAATACCTTAAGAGGCAGAAATGGTTAGGATAATCTGGAGGCATCCTAACCATCGTTTACTTTTCAACGCACGGGTCGAATTATGCCTCAGAGTGCTAAGTATGGTAGCTGAAATTGCAGAAACTTCAACACAATTCGAAAGCTTGGAGTGGGGCGAAAAATTAATTTACAACAGTAAAACTCTGTTGTCCACATTGAGTACAATTTTTCCAGGTCATCATCATTTGAGAGGTATGGAGTGAATTCAGTACATGTTTTCAATAATTTTAACAACTTCGGTTGTTCATATATACGATACTCTGCATTTATGAATACCTCAAGCTTTATTGTTTTTTGAAGGGTGACTGCTGTATGGATTGTGTACTGGCCTTATTGTTCAGTTGTCTCATATAATCGGCAGTAGACATAACAGCAGAGAGCTCACTGAAGGCGGAACATATACAAAGACGCTCTAGAAGCACAAAAGGAAGCTATACGCATACTCGATTTCGAACCACCTGATACTATTGATGCTCTTATGGTTGAATCACTTAGAGAAAAAGTTCAAGTGAGGCTCAATTCTTTCCATATTGACTAAATGAAATCAAAATATTATACACTTAATACTCAAAATAATTACCTATTACTTACGTAAGAACTTTGATTTAGCATCTCTTTGAAGCTAACGGAAGGTAAGAATGTATTTTACTCACTGCAGCCCTGCAATCTTGTAAGCTTGCAGCTCATTGAAATAACAGTAATACTAGTTTGTAAAAAAATAGAGAACTAAGAAATCAAAACCAGGCCAAAGCTCATATTCCTTTATGAAGTATCCTCCTTTCAAATTGTTTCTTGATCAGAAGAACACAAATTCTAAAGTTGAAAGTATTTTCAATGTCAGTCCTACTCCATAACATATTAAGAAAACTTAATATTTCATAATAATCCCCAGCTTTCGAACAAGATTTCAGCTGCCGTCGATCTCAGTAGCGGACATGTTCTAGTAATTCAACTTGTGTTCAATTTACTGGTTCCTATATAAATACAGATAATTCAGAGTCTGCATACATTATCTTATTACATAAACTACACTAAATAATTTCACTATGAATTAACTAAAAAAATTGGCGAGAAAATCTTCACAGCGTGAATAATTCAATTCAATTATAATTCATATCGGTCATGTAGGTGTCCAGTGGCTGAAAAATTCCTCAAATGTGCTCCAACCTCTCCAACTCGAATATTTTCCTTTAGTTACCTCTGACCCAATGCGTTCCGAAGTGTAATACTAAAGCAACGGCACAGAGGTAAAATGAATAGTCTCATCATCTAATTTCAATTGATAAATGACCATTAATTTAGACGACGTCAAGGCCACCAAATAATCCACTAACCAACTAACACAACAACAATAACAACGTAAGCTAGGGAAGTGTAATTTTTTATTGCCTGTCTATATATGTGCCTCTGGTGCATCACTCAACAAATGTTCACATCCCCAATACGCAGTAATATGTAATACACAGTACTGGTATAATCGCCTTAGAGTTGGCATATATATAGTTGCGATGATATAGCGAATGCATTCGTCTCTGTGCGAAGAATTGAGGCCCGTACAGAGAATAGTGATTCCTACCTATACCTCAATGCTATACCTTTATAAACTATCAATCCAAACCCTAAGGCTGGTATAGCAGTATACTACTGCATGTGCAGGCCTTTTCATCATAATTATTATGCATACGTATAATATATTGAATCTCCTTTAGTACTACGCACTACATACACTTCTACTACTACACTACCACACAAGTACTCAAATTATATTAAAGAGTATTAATAATGAGTGCCGACCGATCGATGATGGACTGAGGACCGACTCCACTTCCACTCCACTGAGTCTACTGCCAACCTACGTACCTTGACATATGTAGAAATAAGTTTTTCACTCCCTCACTCACACAACACACAGTCACAGTACCTATATATACAAAGGTATATAGAAAGAGCAAAGGAACTGATGATTGAATTGAAGTGAAGATGAAAGGAAAGGTAGACAAAGAAATTCTCAACCTTTATCTTCTTTACCTTTACATTTACCTTCCTGCATTCACTCGCCTGAATTGGGCAGAACTCCGACTCCACTTTCCGTTTCAAAGTATACTACCTATATACCTTAGCTATAGGTATATTATATAGTTTTAAATAAAGTGTTGTGTTCTAACTGTCTGTTTGTCGATAATATAAGATAGATAGGATGGAGAAGATGAGATTCATTCAGAATGCAAATGCATTAAATTAATAAAGTCCACTGATTTTTAAAGCTTCTTGTTCAAGTCAAGTCAAAACAAGACTGAGTATTATCTTTAGTATTCATTCCTTTCTGTGATCGCGGCTCTATAGAGATAATACTTAACTTAGTAGGTTTCTGCTTAGCTTGTATTATTATTATTATTATTATAAACCCTTCAGGAGAAAGATCATTCATCTGCAATCTACAACGCATCAAAATGATATGTGTGTTTGTATCCAGGTATATGTATGTATAGTATATGTGTAGTGTGTGTATGCATGTGTTTTAACAACCTATATTCCACATATAGGTAGGTAAAAGGTACCCTGTGTACTATATAAAAGTGGGGTGGAACTTACGTCACAACTTTCACAGAGTAATGAATAAGCAAGACAAGGTCATTTGCTACAGGCTCTTCTTATAATATTGATAAAGAATCAATTCCATTTTTACCTGGCCATGTATTTATTTCCTTTAATCAAGGCAATATTCATGACGGATATTTAGGCTGTTACTGATTACGAGTTTTATATACAGTGTACAGAGTTTAACATAGTCAAGGATGATGCCTACTTTACTTATTATGTCGGTGTTTGACATCGTAAACAAAAGTTAACTAAATTGCTGTGTATTCGCAGAGTTGACGAAATTGAGTTTGGAAGCAGGAAAGATTGAATGAACACCGACAACGACAAGCTATTATTAGGGATTATTATTATATACTAAGAATATTATTTTGATTCATCGTGTAAAAACAGAGGAGAACTTAATTTTCAATAAAAGTGAATTATTACTTAGTTTTGTCTTCGAAGTGTGTAGTGTGAAATGTCATATAGAAAAATATTAATGAATGGGAAAAGAATTAGTTTCTGCTTTGAAATCCATGAATACTGCACTGAATATAAAATCGATACACATTACGCATAGATTGTCACAATGTACAAATATTTGATACATTTATTGGAACAATTCTTTTTTCAATTATATCTTAGAATTTTCGAGATTCGAGATGTTGTAAACTGGGATATTTGTGGAAAATGAAAATTAATTTTACTGGCAATACACTAAAAATGCAATAATTTAAAAATTAACATACCTAAGTGTATTTTTGATTAATATTTAGGTAACTCTTAAATGAGCTATTTATTAATTATACAAAATGAAATAACCATCTGAGTTTATGCTAGATGGCCCGTGCGTAGAACGAGTGTGCTCATTTCTTCGATAATTTTTTTTTATATATTTGTTTTTTTTATTCTGCATCAAGGAATTGTATTATATGGCTATGCCTTCCTTCATACACAGATCTGTGGTAGGTTTCATTCTTTCAATCTCTCCTTTCTTCTTCCTTTCTCTGTGAGGAAGCAAAGGATAAGATTCGTGAGAAGATAAGATCAGACATGAGACAGAACTATTCTTTAGTTTTCAGTGTTATTCTTTTGCCTGGCAGCCAAGTCAAGACAAACCAAACTATATAGGCTTGATTTGCTTTTGTTTGCTCCTCGTGTATGCATATAGGTAGGTAGGTAGGTTTATAGTTTACTATCTGACACATAGTATACTTCTTTACCTATATATATGTATGTTTGTCTGTGCTTTGTGCTGTTATGGTATGATTCTTAATCGTGGCCTAGTGAGAAATGAGTTGACTGGGTAAGACACGGAGAGTTGTTCACTTTAATTGATCTCCTCATTCACCTCCACGTCACTCTTTATCATGTTCACTTCAAGTAACTTTACTTCAGTTCTATTTTCTACTTCTTTCCTTCTGCCCTTTAAAAGTTTTGTTTTCCTCCTTCTTCTTCAAAACTTATAAACCTACATAACTATATAACTTTTTGTTTATTTTACTTTTATTTTATGTATGCCTTCAACCTGTTTTCTTTTGTAGGTTTCTCTCAAGTTCGATATTTTCTTGTCACACTCATTCAGTTTACTGTACGTAAGTCATGTATGTAAAGTAATGTTCAAAGACCAATCAGGTTATCTTATAAATGCATACATACATAAAATTTCGTCTTTTCTCGTTCTATTTCTCACCGTTTGAATCCTTTCTCTGCATCATATTTTTAACTTCAGCATAGTTCAAGCTCAAGCATATTTTTAACTTCAAAATATGTATATTCTATTATGTACTTAACACTTACTTTACTTTGTCAATTTGTACAGGAAGGAACAAAAATGCAATTTCTTGCCATACTTCTTAGTTTACTATACTACAGTATTATTAGAAGGGAATGAAGCATTTGAAGGAGCGTCTTAATTTCTCCCTCACTCCTGATTAGAAAGACTTAAATGTCAATATTTCACATTTAATTTCTAAAAGCAACTCCACCACTACACCCCTGTACTCTTTGCTTAGCTTTAATTCGGTTACGTAGGTTCGCTCCTGTGGGAAAATTATTTCTTCTACTTCTTAGCCTTGATGACTATTATTGCTCTTTGACTTGACAACATACCTTGAGGTTTAGTCTTAATGTACTACTAAATGTCATCATCCCAAGGAACCAATTACCTATATCTTCTCTATCTACAATCTAATCCAATTTACCTATACACAACACAACTACTCATAGCCATAGAGTCATACACAACAGCCAACAGCAATAGAGCATAATATACTACTACCTACTACTACTACCACTACTACGTAACTAAGTAGCAAAGCAAGCTAAACTAAGCTAAGCTAAGCTACTCTGCGCCCTTCCGTCTCACTAAAGTCTAAACATAAATCCTTATATTCCATCCAACGCAACGCAAGCAACCCCACATCAGTCTACTATTGACTATATTATAGTAGGTGCAGCAAAAGGAAACAAGAAACTCAACACAGAAATGTAAGTAGGTACAGTTAAAAACACTGAAAGAAAAATTATAATTAGAATAAACAGGAGCAAGAGCAGAGGCAGCAGCAGCAGCAGCAGCAAAACTTAACAACTAAGTACTTAATGGAATGACTCTCAAGCATTAAAATGAACCAAAACCGTGCAAAGCTTCTTAGATTTTCTAGTACGGAATATTTCCATTTCCATAATATTATAATTCCAGTACACCACTTGCCACTTACATTATACCACACTACCACTACACTACATCACACACAGACATTGTTTTGGTACAAACAGACGCTTGAATTCACTTCACTTCACTTCATCTTCAGAAAGGAAGGAAGGAAGCAAGAAAGAAAGAAAGAGCTTATTAAGCAAAGTATAGGAGTAAAAAGCAATAGATAATAATATTGGCAGGAGAAGCTGTCATAACACGAGCTGTCAAATTCCCTCAGCAACTTCCTATTTCATCTGACTGACGCATTTACATTCTTACTCTATGTATGTATACCAGGCGATAACCAATACATACATATGTATTATACATACATATATATATATAGGTATATATATAAATTATACATATATCGTCGGGTGCATACGAATATGAACTATTTCCATTTTCATTTCCATTCCACAATCCACATTTACTTCAGTTCACTTGACTTCACTCGAATGACTTCTGAAACAGTGACTCATACCATACCATATACTCGTCATGTAAATCCGTACTAATAATACCTCTATACACTAACCATACCCCAATTTATGGGGCAAATAAATACATACCAACTTGCATAAACACAAATGCAACTGCATAGTATCCTTGTACAGGGCACTGCACCGTTGCGTTCCATGTCCGTTCATTCTAGGAACAAATACATTTTCTTTTTCAAATTTTTCCCGTCTGTAGCAATAGCCTCTATTTGCACCACTGAACACGGTAGTATCTACAGTACACTGACATTTTACGATACAATTTGGAGTTCAGTTACATAATACTTCGGGTTTTTAACCTAACTACAAATACACACATACATACCTATATACTATATAGGTACTATATGTTCACACAGTGTTATTTGAGTGCGGTAGTATATTACGTCTTTCTAATATACTATATACTACTGGGTTGTTGGGGCGGAGGCGGGTAATGTATACGCAATGATAGTTTATATGTTATGTTATGTTATGTCATGTTATGTTATACTACTACTACGTTGTGCAATGCAATAATATTATGTAGTGAATCTGTAACGATATGTTATGCTATTTTATGATTCCAGCTCATCTCATTCATTCCATATCTTCATAAAATTCAAAAGCAGCAGAAACCAAAGTCGTCTTACAGTAAAATGGATTTGGTAGTAGACACACACTTTATACGTACGTATACGTCTTTGAAAGCGCCGGGCGAGGGATAGAACGAAACTGAATAAAGTATAAAACTATAGAGAAAAAGAGGCACAGAGTAAAGAAACGTAAAGGAAAGTAAAGAGAAGGCGAGACGAAACTGAGACGAGAACGATAAAAATTACTCTGTATTTATTTATGTTGTAGGAAGTTTGGGGCGACAGGACGAACCTATGTACCTAGGTCCGTATGTACGAAACTCAGAGAAGAGAAACTGCAAAACTATATTATATTCTCCGTAGTGCATATGTATAATATAATAGTGCCTTTTCCTTGTGCATATTTTTGATCCATGAATATTATAATTATTATGACTGAGTTCTTTTCCCGAACAACGTAGCTTTTCCTTGCTTTTGCCTTTCACTATATAGTGAGTATTAATGTTATAATAATATACGAATGTATAGAGAGAGATGGATAGATTCTTATTACCGCTACTACTTTTACTTCTGCATTTTGCTCTCTCTCTCTCCCTCCGAATTCAGTTTTCGGACTGCTTTATAACTTCCTTATAATGCTAAAAATACTACAACAACAACAGAAAGTAGTAAGAGTCGAGTGGAAATGGAGTAGTATAGTACAATAACAGTAACATATGCAACTTTTAATCTATTGGATTGAGAGCAATGTAACGTGAAAAATAATGGAATGGAATCCAATTCAACTGCAGTTCTCTCTGAATTTGCTTCAGTCAGATAGGAGTAACTTCACTCTACTATACTCTTCTACACTTTCAACTTTATATACTTTTCCTCTCCGTCTCTTCTCCACTCTGTTTAATCTGTAATGGATTTATGCATATTATGAAGAAGTGGGGCTTTAATTTATTTCGTTTTTAGTAGTCTAGTCTAGTCTTAGTCTAGTCTCTGTTATGTTGTATATACCTACCTACTTTTAGGATTTACGAAATACATGTAAACAAGCACGCCATAAGAATCTAACCTTGAAAATGGAATGACTTTTACAACACAAATGTTTATAAGGGATGTTGTAAACCGCAGAATATACACACTGCACATATACATCTAAATTCAAACCCACAAGGAAATATACACAAGAAAAGTCAAACAGTAACAGAACAAGAGGAAGTTCAGAAGTCAAATTCAAAGTTGAAAGTGCAAGTCAAGAAGCAGAGAAGAGTAAAAACAATTCTTGATTCCTCTTGTCAAACAATTACACCATATTATATTTATCATTATGTTTGACTTTTACACTCTAGTATATTCTGTTCCACTGTATTGTATTTGTAGCAGCAGTGAAAGTATAGTACAAAATATATACAAAATACTTCATATAGAAGAAAAGAAAATCACGAAGATATTTATCTTCTTGTCTCTGATATGACTTGACTTGACTTGACTCAGACTAAGACTAGGACTGAGACAGAACATGGCACAACTACACTAAGTAAATGTGTACTGAAGCTTGAAACGGATTACATTAACATAATTAATGCATGCATACAGAGTAGGTCCATAGTTTAAAGTTTTACTAGGTATGTAGACTATAAAATATCTCTGCAAAAAGGAACAGGAGAAGATGGATGGGAGAGAAATGAACAGAAGTGAGCGTAAGAAAAGAGGGAAATCAAGTGATATGAATTATTATTATTATAATAATAATAATATCTTACTATTCTATACATTTATAATGCTTAGGCATATAAAATGGGACTGAGAGTCAAGTTCAGTGTTCACGTTTAGTGCAATGAAGTGAGTAGGAGAAAAAGTGAAGCATGTAATGTTGAATGTAGTAAAATGCTGTCATGGAATGTAAAATAGTGAATAGTTTGTTGTAATGTGATGTGATGTAAATGTGAATGTGAATGTGAAAGGGAAGTGAAGTGAAGTGAATGAGTGAGTGAGTGTGTGAGTGAATCGACCACCCAAATGCATTTGGTTCTAACAAAGTTGTTTGGCTGATAAAAATAATAAATAGAAAGAACGGAAGGCCCTTGAGGGTTACAAAATTCAATGGAACTCAAGTCAACGTAGCCAAAACTAAAAACTAAAGTAAAGTAAAGTAAAGGAAACGAAACGAAAGGAAAGGAAAGGAAAGTAAAGTAAACCAATGGAGCTTATTGAGGGAAAAATTACAGTATATCCTGTACTTACATAATACAATGTAATGCAATATAATCCAAACCTCCGGATAGACTTGTATTGCATTATGAACCGAGAGAAGTAATTTAATTCAGTCAATAGAGAGGATCAAAATCAGTGGCATGGCGTTGAGTTCAGTTCAGCTGAAATTGAGTTGTACTCTATACTATAGCATTGCAGGACATTAAAGGAGACGAACAGGGAATAATACTGTAAGCAAAGCCTCATGGGGAGAGAGAGGAAAGGAACAATTTACCCGTATAATTGGATTGGATTGGATTGGATATTCTATCCGAAAAATGATGAGAGGAAATTGGGTATTCTTTTATTCCATTACATGTATTCTATTATTGCTTTCCATGTAAATAAAAAAATAATAATTTCATTTTACATGCTTCTAGTCCATATAAATGTTGTTAGTTTGTAGTTAGAAATGAAACTGAAAATGTGGAAAAGACTTTTCTCTCTTTCACTGGATGCTTGTAAGAAAAGAAGGCTGCATTTGACTTGACTTCAAATTGTAAGAAGAGCATTAAACTTTAAAAATAATGTATTATTATTATTTGTAAGCCTTGGCGGCGGCTTGTGCGTGCATGTGCAATTTAATTTGTTTTTGTCTTCTCTTGTCTCGTCTCATCTCCTCTTATCTTGACTAATGTGAAGAAATAATACTAAAAAAATTAAAGAAACGGTTTTCAGTCATTAATACAATAGAAACAGTTGAGTTGACAGAAGGGTATAGTACATACAGACAGACAGACACAGAGAGAGAGTACAGTATAATAAATGTTGACCTACTGAACACAAAGATGCATCTTCGAAGCAAAGCAACGAAAAGCAAAGCAATAAGCACATCTAAGCTACATATTATAACAGCACAGAAAGATGGAACAGAACGAGAAAAAAAAGTAGGAATGATTTTAAGCTGACGGCTAGTTTTTCCATGTCTTCGTTTGAAAAGTTTATAATAGGATTGGATTGAGATTAGAATAGGATAGGAATAGGATTGCATGTGCCGCACTCATTTTTTCTGATTTGGTTGCAATGAGGATTTTGACAGGCGTGAGAAAAGATGAGTTGATGAACTCCTTTCGGATCCTCATCTCGCGTCGTCTCCTATTCGGTCCAGGCCAAGTTACCTGCCTATACATATTATATTCTATACCCACACCACTTCACTCTCCATAATAGTCTACTGTACTCTGCACTTCACAGTTCACTCTACATTTCCATTTCATTTCCACCAACCAAAACCAAACCCATCCATTCTCTTCTATTCTTTTCAATTCTTTTCTTTTTGATTTACAATATAATATAGTACGATAACTACTTGTGCATGCATGCTATATCCACTCAGCTATAGGTATCCGGTCTCCATAGGCAGGTAGGTACGCAATACTTTTCTACTTCCATGTATATAAGTGGCTATGTGTGTAACTGCATGGAATGATGATTAGAGCCGACTTCAACTTGCACTTATATTGAACTTACAGTGACTTGCCTTCATTCATTTCTCGGCTCATAACTACACTATATATAATTCAAAAGGATAAAATATAACTGCTTCTCTCTCCTGCAATACATTCCACTTGGCTTTATTCCACTTCACTTTAAGATTGACTTGACTTGACTTTGGCTTTGACTTTGGCTAGGACGTTATTTAAGATCGAGATCAAGACCGGCCTATCATTCATCTATATTATCCATTTTCACTCAACTTTTATTATACTCTCTCTCTCTCTCTCTCCCGCTCTTTAGTTCATCCAACCATCCATTTACAATTGAAATTCATTTGAATTTTTATTCTCACTTAAGAGTCCAAGCCCAAAAGTGCAGTGTATCTGTCCAGGATAGGAACAACTGCTAAGGGTATATAAATACAAAATGCATTGTATTCTCTACAGATTGTATTGTTTAGTATTATTGTGCATCACTACATTGTATTACATTACATTGATTCTAGTAATAGCAATAGTCTGAGTAGAGGAACTACCTTTGCCTCTACTCAGGTTTTAGCTATACGCGCATCGTATACTACTACCACATTACCTTTACTATTTTCACTTCACTTTATGCCTTCACCGGTCTCTCTGTCGTCGCTTGCTTTCTATCTATCCATGTCTCTGTCTACCTGTCTCACTTAACCACACAATACATGGCAAGACAATACACAATCTATATAGAATAGAATGAGAAAACCAGAGACTCACAGGATCTAAGATACAAGGAAAGATACACTGGAATTGAAGCACTTTTACCTATATCATACAATACACTCACCGATCACGTAGTCACACACACACGAGAGTTCAGAATAAAAAAAATAAGGAAAAAACTGTACGCCTATTCCATACTAGGTATATCTGTAGGATACATACATAAATACAACAACGTATCTAAGGTACATATATATATAGGTATATATATATGTGCAGTGTACAGAGTCAAAAGAAAATGCTATTAAACCGTTTCTTATTATTACATTACAGTTTAACGAAGAAATCGCCTCCTCACTACTAAAGTACCAATAATACCTCTGCACTGCAAGCCATCATTGTGTCTATGCACTTAGACTTCTTTACTATAGGTATATACATAATATTATGTTAGCCTTAGGTATACTTCTATTACACTTACAAACGTAGTATAGCTTTTAGGTATAGGTAAGTAAGTATAGAGTTCTTCGCTCCAGTAGAAAATAAAATCCCTGGAGTCTTGAGTTAACGCTTTAAAAGAAAGAAAAAAAGTATAGCCGTCTCATCTCATCTTATAGTAACATAACAGAGGCAAGGTAGTATAACTGAAAGCTGTATGTAGCCGTAGCCGTAGCCTTTGATGTTGGTCCGTGACTTGACTCATCTGCGGTGGACTCTATCTTGCATCGTATCGTCATATCGGACGTCAA
>JAAXYV010000087.1:0-16488 GCA_036851875.1 Novacerus sp. FZ-2019
TGTCAGGGGAGGGGATGTAGAATAGAACATTCTATAATTTCAAGAACACTTCGGAAATGATTTGGCTGTCCGGAGGGGATTTAAAAGATTATCATGTATTGCTTGAATTGGACTCGGCAAGTCACTAGCCTTTGTTCCCATTAGACACGTCACTTCACTTCACTTCAATTCACTTCAACCAATTCCATTTTGATCGGTAGGTATATTGATATTGATACTAGGAATATAATTAACAATACCATTAGGCAATGGAAATAGGAATGACCTTGGGAAACATTTTGTGTGTAGCTTTCTATCTGACTGTAGTCTGCAATCTAGTTATTAAGTGTTGCATGCCTGCATGCAGTACAAGTTCAGTAAAACTGAAAGTCAAGAATTTCTACATAGACCCTGCACTGCACAGGAAAACAACGTATTATTAGTATTATTGAAGTGATTATTAGAAATTAAAAATGTGATTTGATTTGCTCTGATGTGAAGTGAAGTGAAGTGAATTTGGAGGTTAACTAAGGTTACGTAAAGGGTTAGAAAACTCATAATTACATTGCAATTCAGGCATATTAGAGTAAATATACTATCCTAATTTAATTTCATAGCTTATTGTTTATATCATGTTGAAAGGCAAGCCGATCCAGTCCGGTTTATATTATACCTTCTATACACACAGGCCATGCGAAGGGAAACCAAGTCAAGTCAAGTCAAGTCAACTCAATTGAAGTGAATTCAAGGTACACTTCCAGTTTTAGTTAACCAGGAGAGACAGAATGAGCAGTGGGACGGAAGGAAGCCTATATTATAATGTATTATTCAGGAGCAGGAAAGAAACAGACTGGCAGACAGCTTTGCAGGGACATTAATTAATCACTCCTATCTGTTGTACAGACTATTACATTGGATATTCTGTATGCCTTGGTATTATAAGATACTAACTTCAACTGCTGTATTATATACCTTACCATATTATCTGCCATAAGCAGAAAGAGGGAATGAGAAAGAGAGAGAGAGAGAGAGAGGGGACGGCGATCAGGATGAAGATGATTGATAATAAATTGAATGAGATAAATAACAAAGGTGTGTTGTGTGCTGCGCGTTGCTTTCTATAATATACTCTGCCTACAATGCTCATTCTTGGGATTCGCATTGACGTCGTTGTGCTGTGTTCATAACACTAGCACATAATATTGGGCTTGCCATTAGCCCACTTGATTGGAATTGGATTGAAATTAGAGTAGTTGATATTTTGTACATAGCCTGTAGCTGCCTGGACTTGGTTTTATTTTATGAGCATAATGTATATATGGGTAATAATATTATTCTTGTGAACAACTGAATGAAATAAGCGATCGTGCGTTGAGTTTGAGTTGAGTTTAGTCTAGCTGGTCTAGTTGAACTACAATTTCACTCAGCCCAATAGAGGAGCAAGTAGAGGAGAAAAACAAAATAAAGACAAGACAGACACCCTGCCCAGAAAGCTGCCACTTGTCCTCCCATTGTTTTCAGTTCTCAAGGCTGTTTCATTGGGTTGCTGTAGTAGTTGGTGCACTAATTTCTCCTCCTGTGTCAGTGTCATTTCGATTCTGTATCGCATGTTTGCATAGTTTGTTGTGTATTTCGTGGCAGCACATACGAGTAGGTAAAATACATAAGTACAAAAATACGTATCTAACAGTCTAATGTCTAGTTAAAAAGATATGTACACAGACTGTATACTTATAATATTATCCTATCCTATCCTTTTCTATCCTCCGCCAGCAGAGAAGTAGTCTACTCTACTCCTACAAGTGAGTTGTGTTGTGACTAGTAGGCCAAGCCATAGAGTAACATCAATTCAATTCAATTCAATTCAATACGATACGATAGATAGACTCGACTCAATTCAACTCAATAACATTATTATTACTATCTTCGTTTAATTCACATTCGCATTTACATTACCATGCATTCATCCAGTTCTAAAATAGCGTAGCACAGCATAGCACTGTGCAGGGCTGAATCTCATCCAATCTCAATTTATACCTTGTTAGTCGATAAGTAATTGGAGCGATGGACCAATTTCATTTCCCTCCAGTCCCGTACCAACCGCATCATCATCATCATCATCATTTCTGTTGTGGAAAGTGGAGTTGTTGCCGGTGAAATACTTTTGCCACCCAACCAAAGCTAATAAAACCCAGGCCAGGCTGTACGCAAAACCCAACCAAACCAAACACAGTGGTGTTGAAAACTGCAGTAAAACCAGAGCAGGTTAATATCAGTACATGGAGATTGGAGATAGAGAGCCATGATATCCATGTCAGTTCCAGTTTTCCTGTCACACTACTATAGTCAGTCAGTCAGTTCAGTACTAAGCACTTAAGAAAGACTTTCATTGAACCAAGTAACGTCGTTGCCTCAGCTCCGCTCGTCCTTACTTATTAATTCAATGCTACTTACAATACACTCGATTAAGTAATTTGGATCTCAGAGGAGCAATAAAAAATTGAAGGAAACCATTAGCAACGTAACCTGACGTAAAGTAGCCCCTGGCGAAATTGTACTTTGTAAACTCTTTATACTTTGTACTGTACTTTACTGTATTCTATATACTCCACCCTATACATTACACTACTACGTATGGATATCTTTATTATCAACCCTATATGGCAGCGACAACCAAAGAGTGTGTCAAAAAAACTTGTCTTGCTATATTATGGTGTTCATTGTGTTATTAAGGAGTTAGTCAAGATTGTTTTATTTTGGAAAAAATATGTGAAGAGAAGAGAAATCAACAAGTGAAAATAATTTATAATTACTCACTTCCTTAGTGTTTTAGAACTATAGAAGCTATACAGATAAAATACTGGAAGGAGAATGTATTCATTCGTTATAACATTGACAATAATTTTCCTAGTCTTAGTATGATTTTGTTGTTATGTGTGTGCTGTGGCCTATGACATTGGTGTGATCTTAACTCTCAACATTTACGCATTAGTGATCGGATCAATTCCAAGTATAAAATTGAAATGAGTGGGTGTTGTAAACGAATACGTTCTTGTTTTCAGGGGTTGACATTCAATCGTAAGGGTGCAGCCGATGGGATCAACATCAGCATCCCAGGTAAGATAAATTCTAATTTACTTTTATTCTATTTTTATCCTTCCTTCGGATCTGCACTCTTACATTCAATATTACATATACATACTACACAGCTTTTATATCTTGTCTCGAAACCACTTTAACTTCCCTATATCCCAAGATTCATATTACGAGCACCGGTTAGTTATACCTTATAATGTCACACGTATAGTGGAGTGTAGTAGAATGCTCAGTGTATCTGTAATTATAAAGCTGGTGCTCGCTGTATCGTTCTTCGGATATACCAAGCTCAAGTGGTTTGGAGAAAGATATAAAAATAGATTAGTACATACATCACACAGATATAAATGTCTCAACCTCGCCATGCGAATCGATATTATCATCACAATAAGAGTTGATGTAAATATATCTATCGCCTTAGCCCTAATTGCCTTGTTTTGGTGATGGTGAAAAACTTTTTGTCATTTTACTACCACAACCACAGGACAATCGACAATAGAAAAATCATAATATCTCGTCTGAGGGCCACGGGTGAGAATAAGAGTCAAATTAGTGAGTCAGTCACCAACTAACAATAGGCAATTTAATACTGCAGCGGTAGAGCAATAACAAGCTTGGTAATTGGCCGTTTTCCTGCACGCCATTACGGATTACCAAAAAATTAGCAGATTTGTAATTTGTGTATTAATTACGATGTACATACATGAGAAGAGAAGCATACAAGGAAAACGGAGTGAATGTGAAAAGAATGAATAGATGAATGAATATGTCTGTTTGTTTGAGACGCGCTCGCGGCACGAACTTAGCATACAGTGAAATGCAAAATGGCAATGGGAATAGTCAATAGTGTAATGAGTAAACTGAAGACTTCTGCCATTCTATACATCCTGCATAGATAAACTATTATAATGTAATGGGGAATTTTCCAATTGGTAATTGGCATGAAGCATTCATGTATGTATACATATAGATAGATAGGTCAGTTAGGTTGATGTGTGTTGAATAGTAGTAGTGTGTGTAGTGTACATGCGGATAAAATATGTTTATTTATGTAGTATGTAAGGATTGTAGTTTGAGAGAGAGATATTATAATAGCTGTAGTTGTACTCTTTTGCTCTATACACAACACAACACAGTACACAGGAACTATAAATCATTTTCATATGATGTACAAGGGAAACTATTATAAGTTATGGGCACCTGAAAAAAATTGGCTAGTCTCAAGTCTCAACTCCTCTATATTATTTTCATAATGCTAATCGTATAGCATGCACAGTACAGTATAGTCATCATAATCATTATTGCACTGCTGGCATTTCGAATATTCTTCAAGTGATTTGCAAGTTGTTTTGGGTTTGGGATGGGGACCGGTTCTTAATGCTGACAACTTACGCAAGTTAATAAGGCAGTGTAATATATTCAACGGAGCTATATTATCAGACACCTAAAGGCAAGAGATGAAAATTAGTAAGAAAAACTAGAATGTAGTCAATTTATCACCTTTTTCAAGATTTTTCTTCCTCACATGGAGTCAGTCTGGCATCATTTAAATTATAGTTTTGCACTATGACTTAAATCTTTTTCTTGCTGTTGGGGAGTTAGGCAATAATTGTGATTGCATTTTGCACTTGGTATATAATTGCAATATAAGTGCATGAAACGAACGAGATTACAACAAATAATTTTTACACCTATGTACTACTTGTTCTTACCCACCACTACCACATACACAACAGGTTGAGTTTTCGTTTTAATCTTCGCTTTCAAAATTAAGAGTATACATTCCTACTAAACATACATTCATCGCACATCGTAAAGTACATCGATCGTCTTCTTACATTTTCATCCTGAAACTTACAGTAGTACAACGCAATGTTTTGTCTCAGTTAGAAGCCAATATGTACGTGTAAATAAAATGTTGGTTGCTTTATAAAGTTCAAGGCTGAGAATTTAAGCTGTCTCTCAGAAGGTAGTAGGTACACATACGGACAACAGAAGAGATTGGGAAACAACCGGCAGCCATTATCAATCAAGACAGCAGCTCAGCACGATCCAAGTAGTACAATAATACTACATTCACAAAGCAATATGTGTGGACTGTTTGCCTACAAAGTTAATAGATTGTTTTCCTTTGGGTTTCCTTCCGTTGTCCGAATTCAATCCGGACCCGAACTATCCTCATTCTCATCTTCATCTACTCTTTCTTTTCTTCACTGAACGTTGTACTGTGGTTTCGTTAGGTTTTTGCTGCTGTGTATGTCATGTCAACGATAAAAAGGAACGTACGAAC
This sequence comes from Novacerus sp. FZ-2019, assembly GCA_036851875.1. Classification (NCBI taxonomy): domain Eukaryota; kingdom Metazoa; phylum Arthropoda; class Collembola; order Entomobryomorpha; family Tomoceridae; genus Novacerus; species Novacerus sp. FZ-2019. The sequence continues at coordinate 5,366 of JAAXYV010000087.1, forward strand.
GTCGAACGTACCAAACCAAGATAAGTTGATTTGTGGGAATTAGAAAGAATCGTAATGTCAATTGCCTGTGGTGGTGGTGGTGGTGAATTCGATGTGGATGCAACTAACCTAACCTTCTGATCAAGAAGTTCGGAGTTAAAGTGACCAGCAGACCAGCCAGACCACTTTTCTGTAAAAGAAAGGAAAGTCAAGTCAAGTCAAGTCTAAGCTTCGTACTGTACATGATTCCTTTCCTTCTTCTCTACCTCCTACCTTTTATTTAGCTTGTTGTACTGTACTGCACTGTGTGGTGTGGCTGTAGTTTTACGATCGACAAGGAACTCGAACGTCTAGAACTGTTCCATGTCAAATTATATTGCCATGTCATGCTGCTGTACCACAGATATATGCTGTTCTATAAGTATTACTGAGAAGATGTAGAAAATGAAATAGGATAGAAATATCTATCAATATCAAGTCCAACCAAAAGTCCAGTCAGTACATTTATTAGTAAGTATATAGACTATTTGAGAAGAGAGTATTTGGTATCGTATGTAACTGCAGAGAGAGAGAGATAGAGAAGACAAGAAGACAATCGATCGAGGAACAAAGGGCCGAAGGGCCACTAGTAATAATAATGTCTTGTAAGTATACTACAGTAAAGGGAATGAAATGAAATGACGGCCGTTTGTTGACAAAGAGCCATGACTGAGTCTAAACATGACATACACAAGGTAAACAAGGATTTGGTTGATTTATAATGTGATTGTGATGATGGTGTGCTGTTCTGTCTTGGCCTATGGTCTCTCTGGTTGTGCTACTTCTTGAGGCTTTGTGTTTCTACTCACTCCACTACTGCTCTAGTAACTGCTTACTAATAGTACTTATTGCATGCAGTCAGTAAGCAATTGGCGAACTTAGTGTTTAGTTTGTTGGTTGAATGGTTTATTCGGAAACTCTGCTTGTGTACAAATAGAGTCGATGTGAGAAGAAGTGAGAAAGAGACCATGCAGAGCAGGTGAGACTATGATGAGTATGCATGAATTGAAATAAGTATAGGTGTACGGATGACTGTTTTGGGGTTGGAGTTGGAGTGTTAGTAATCTGTAGATGGAATATTATCTGTGGAGTAATCTTCTCTTCTCAGTATGACGCTTTGGTCTAGGAGACAATACGAATATCACTGAATTCTTAGTTGACTTGAATTGACTACGAAAGCCAAGACAATTAAAGTCTAAGGAAAATGCCATGAACAGAGATAAACTCAACAAGCAAAGATAAGATGACTGTAATAATATTTGCTGTTACTCGATGCAGGTCACGACCACTGCAGATGACAATTTGATTCAATTGTTTTGTTCCCAATTCAGGGGTTGTGTTCATTCTTATTATTATTACTGTGGACTAGTGGACTACTCGATTTTTATTGGAGTTTCAATTTAGTGATTCCCGAGTCGGTATGAAATTGAAACTCTTGTAAAAAACAAGTAGTATAGATCGTTACAGATGTGGTAGTGTAAAATAGGACAGTGTACAAGGAGAAGACTTTATGTTTCTTTTCTAGTATTATTGATGATTGTCGTCGTTCAGTTTAATCAATGGAGGTTAAACAATTTTGATTTCATTTATACTGTGTTGTCTTAAGGGCCACAAAAATATTTTGACTATTTTTTTTTCATCTTGGAGTCAATTAAAACTTTACTTTCGTTCTATTTAGTTTACTTTCATTTCATTTCCTTCTGATTGCTTTGTCATACTTGTAACTTTTAAGTATGAAGTTTGAACGAATTTCGGATGTGAAATGCGGCGTACTGTGGTATGGTATGTCTTATATTGGTTTACGTTAGTTTATTGAGCTGGAGTGGGATTCAAGCTCAGAGAGCGATGGTGAATTCTGAGAGCCACGACCACAGTATCTTTACACAGCAAAGAATCTTCATTTCAACTGCTCATGTTCTACTTGAAGCTGAAGACATACACACATGGGTACATACATAAAAAGCAGAGCAAGTGGAGCTGTTGGGCTGCGTTAGTTAGGATTAGTTGAACTACTTTGGACATAAATTGGATACATGTTGTACTTACAAACCTAAAGAGGTGGGATTGGATACTATTCAGTCACATTTAGAATTTGGTTGCTACATTTACAAAGTCATTACTTTGTTTTTCCTTTCCTTTTTCGACGAATACTCGGAGCTGTTTTCCTTACCTTCCTTCCGCTTCCTACGACCGGGTGGGATTTGATGCGATGTGATGTGATGAGGATGTTGTGACTGTTTTTTATACTACATCCACTGAGAAAAAAATGCGCGTGTAGTAAATTGTGAAGCGTTTCTTTCCATCCTGTAAGAAAATTTCGTAATTCAAGGGTATACTACTCTATACATAACTATTACACACTATATCAGTATAGTCATTTACTTGTCTTTATCTATAAAACTGAGGAAAAGACACGTTTTTTCTCTCTTCTTTCTCTTGTGAATTTATTTTCATACTTGGTTGATTTACCCTATGGGGCTTCTTCTGTATTCTCCAGTCAGTCGGCAAACTTGCTCTATAAAGTCCAGTCCAGTACATAAGTATGTTTAATGTGTTTTCTTTCTGCATGCCTACATACATACGTACTGTGATATAGTTGTAAGTTGAACTCTTTAAAAGTTCTGAGATGATCGTTCTTCTTGTTCGTTTTTTTACCCCTATATTAGCACATAGAACTTTGCAGGTTGAGTGAATTGATTTGATTTGATCTGGACACTGCATTGGACGTGCAGTGGACAAAGGGAAACGAAATATATATACCTAGACAGATGAGTATATTACAAGAGAAGACAAGACTAAGATCATATGTTTATGGTGCAGAAGTAGCAGCAACGACAGTAGAGCTTCATATTTATCGGCATAGTATACATAGTAGTTAGCAGTGCATGACGTAGGCGTCTTTTATAGCCTTGTCTTGGTAGTTGACTAGAAAGAAACTGAGGAAAGCAATCAAGTCAAAGCAAATCTTGATGCTTCTGGTTCTTGTAACAAGTTCCAGTCATCCCGCCAAGTTAAGTCAACTCAATATAGTATGAATGATGAAGACAAGCAACCACACAACGGAGAGCAGTATTCTATTATGCTACTGTATACTATATACTATACTAGTGTAGTGTAGCATAGTATAGTCAAGTATATAGTATGTCATATATAGTAACAGACTACTTGTACAAGTCCAAGTTTAACCAATTATATAGTATAGAGAAGGAGAGTAAAAGCAGAACAGATGGAATGGAAACTTAAAGGGATGCCGCCGTCTTCAATTGAAGTTGAGGAATACCAGGGTAATAGGAATAAGGGCTTGAGACAGCCGTGAGGGAAGGAAGGAAAAAGGACTAGGTATACTAGTAGTCTTCTGCTCCTAGTCTCTAAAGAAATTCAACTGTTTTCACAAAGTTCGACCCCCAAGAGGGAAAATTTCGTAGAGAAAATTAATTACGAATGACACACTTCCAATTGCATTGCATCTCATCTCGCATCATAACCTCCACACTAACAACTGCCTGGCTTGACTATGACTATACTATACATACTACATAGGTACATACATTTCCATGTCCTTTAGCATAGCACTACAGCTCAGGCAGACCTTGTATGCATTATATACTTTTGCTTGTCTGATTGAAACCTTTTTGTGAACTCCCGACGTCCTATCCTATCCCATGTATGTATGGAGTATATTCATCCGTCAGTGTTGCACACAGACACAATATATATATATAATAAGTAAAGTATGTATTCTAGTGTATAAAAGTATATAGATACCTATATACTTTTATACACTAGATCTTTGTATTTCCTTACACATTGCACTACTGCTGCTTTACTACTACTCGTCTACTACAGCTTTCCTCGTGTGTACATATAATATAAGCTAGGGCTGGAATATATTATATGTGGCGTACATACAAAATACAAAGCCCTGAGTTTAGCTTCCACTGCTCATTCACGTAGGTATTCTATACTTGACTCGACTCTCAGTCTCTCGCTTCTCTCTTTCTCTGTGTACACTGACTTGGCTGCCTGTAGTGTAGGTAGATAGACTGTAATAATATTAGTGTGCTTTCTCCAAAGACTCTAACTATATACGCAGACAGAGCGGTAGGAGACATGAAGAGAAGAACGCATGAAGCAAGTTTCCGTCTTGTTTCCAGAATCCAGACAGCAGGGTCTGCTTGGCTGAACTCTTTTCGGCTGACTTGGGAAAGAAGTAGCGAGGTGCATACATACAAACATATACCTATACATGTATTCATACATACTTGTCTGTCGTTCTCTTTCTTCATGCCCATAGCCAGCCAGCTTAGTTTCTTTGGGTTTGAATTGCCGTCTTCTCTCATGTTCTCACAGAGCTAAGCTGCGAGTGAGTCGTTGTCGTTACCGAAACAAGATCCACTAAATGGGAAAGAGTTGCTCAACTCAAGGAAAAAGAATTGAGGGAAGGAAATAGGAAAACCTACTTCCTAATCTCTTCCTGATGGAAATGGAATACGGCTTTCTTAGTTATTTAGGTATACGTAGAATTGTATTTGTGTAGTAGATACGTATTTTGTAGTATATGTATAATGTAGACTGTGTGAACGCTGCAACTAACTACAACCACTACTAAGAGTAGATAGGATTGGGCATTCGTTAACTTATTAAGGAACATGTATATATATTATATGTGTGTATGTATATGTATGTGTATCAAACTATATACCTATACTACCATGTGGACTTTTCCAACTCTTTCTCATGTAGTGCAAGAGTATTCTTCTTGTTTTCGTTTTCTCTCCAGGCTCGATGCTCACGACGACACGACCCTCCAGAGTAGAAATAGTTTATAGGTATATAGGTTGTAATAGCATTGCCTCGATCTTCAGTTCAATTTTGAAGTTACCATTGACTAGAAAAGTTGTGGATACTGATGAAGCTAAACATGTACAGGAGTAGGTAGTAGTAGTAGTGTGTGAAGGAAGATATCAGGAATTGACATACTGTAAAAGTACACGACGTGCTACTTTTGACTGACATGAAGAAGCGTCTTTAGATTTCCACCTTATATGTAGCCATGGGCATATTTGTTGTATATACAAGCACTCAAAGGAACTCTGTCAAAGTGGAAAGGAAATGAGGTAGTAGTGAGTGAGTGAGTGGTGACGTATTTTAGTTTTGCTGAATTCTGTCTTTACACGGAGAAGTATCTAAAATCTAAATAGAATGTTGTTGTCTCGTCTGTATGTATAGGAGATTTGAGAGTTCTCTTCCCTCATCTCATCACCATGTCATCCATGCCATGCCAACCAACCAACCAACCAAGTACTATCTCGAAGCCATGCAATGCTCAGTTGTATGTTGGACTTCCTCTCAATATAAACCTACCTACTTAGGTACATACCTATGCATGCTATCTTGTCTTCTCAAGCACTAGTAGGTATGTACCTTCATATGCATGAGATGTGATGAGATCGGATTAGATTTTGTGTTGCTTTCGCCTCTAATCCGTTTTCATTCCGTACCATAACGCAGCTGTAATGTAACTCACAACTCACCTACGATTCTATCCAAGCTCCGTCAAGCCCATGCCAACTTGGATCTTAGAATGATTTAGTTTGATTGGGTTAGAGTGAAGCCGACTTTGGTTGGCATGGTATGATTTGCTTTGCGTTGGTTTGCTTTGAATATACTACTACGTAGTTGTGTTATCTTGTGTTGTGACTGGATTGGATTACGTTGCCTTGCCTCTCAACTCAACTAAGTATCAGAATATAAACCTGGCTCGTCGTCGTTCAACTACTACTCCGGAGATGTATGTGGTTTACTGGTTGGTTGGTAAAAGGAGTCTATACGTGATTTGCCACTGAAAGGTATTCATTCCTATTCCTTTGCTTTCACATGAAAAGCAACTTGCTGATTATGTAACCAAATAATTTGGGCCTTCTTCTTCTATGCATTTAAGCTTTATACAATACATTTGGATTCAGAGTTGGTGTGATTTGTAGAATTCCCAATCGCCAAGGGAGTAGAGAAGAAATAATGAAAAATTTAGTATTCATTACACGGCTTAAAACTAAAAATATCCAGCGAGCGATTGAGTTGAGTTATGTGAACTGTACTTTATACACAAGTACAATGTCGAAGTAAGAAGCTGTATTTAGTTTCACTATTGCGTACATCTTATTTAAGCAGAACTGAATTTTTAACTTTTGACTTTTGTAGTAATGAATTCCTGGTTATTGTAGGGATATCGCTAACTGTTCATAGTGCCAAGTATGTACTTTCTCTTTAATTTTTAAATGCATTGAATATAGAGAAAGTATGAGGAGAGAAAGACTACAACCTTTGCTTGGGAGATGTGTATAGAAAATATGCCAGATCGATATCACGTTTGAAATGGAAGATTCAGCTGTAAATGTACTGAGCAATTGTGCATCACAGTAGATTGAATTCGTTTACATTTACATATGATCGGATGCTTGGGTATGAATGTAGAATTGAATCGAATCAAATTGTATGGCGACGCGACATTTTATCTCTCCCTTGCACCACTATGTACAGTTAGCAGGAAAAAGTTGGTAGATTCGTGAGCTTAGTCATTAGGAGCTTCTCCCTCTCGCTTTGACTATTGACTGTGAAATGAGTACGTTTAGTAAGTTTCTGCTTTACTTCTCGAGGAAAATGGAATGGAATTCATCCGTGTAGTTATTTTGTACTTAGTGTAAATGGATGTTGTACATGTATATATGTATACATATAAATATACACGTCCTTCTCTCACGTTTCTACTTTTACTCCTTCCTTCGTCCTACTAAGTAAATCTAAATACTAAGCTCAGTTCAACTGAACTCACATCATTATCGACGTCGTCGTGAGTGAGTTCTTCGTGTTTTGTAATTGCATTAAGTTCTAGGATGTGTGGAACTCTGGCTCTTCTATCACTCTGTTCCTATAGACTCGGCTACAGATTTGCCTGATATGTAGTCATACATAACTCATTTAATGCACTCCTATATATACAATACATACTTCCCCATTCAACATTCAAATTCAAAACCCATATGTGAACTGAACTGAAGTAAACTGAAATTGCATGTATGTGTTATATAGAATCTCAATTGAAACCCAGTGTCCGCATTTTCATTACTAGTTAGTTGGCTTTCAGTTGGACTTGGAATATTGGAGCAGGCTACATTAAGGTACAAAGTATATGTATATATGCGTAGCGTATAATTTAAATGTAAAATAATGCTTATTGTAGGTTGGGTATGGTTTGACTTGACTTGATGCAGTTGTGGTAGTAGTAGCTTTGATGTTGATGTACGAGGCTTGTAGAAGTGTGTCGAGAATTTCGCATGTGACTACTTAATATACATGCATATGGAATTCAAGTCATGCATCAATGTTCTGTTTCATTCGACTATGTTCTGACATGTCTCCTCTATTCACTTTGCTCACCCTTTTTGCGCAAAGTACATTTGTAATTCATTCTATTTTCTCAAAAGGCAATATGAGTAGGCAGTTAAGTAGGCTTGGCGGAGATCTCATATATCCATTACTCTATATGGGCAAGGACGAAGTGGACTGGACTTAACTAATTCATAATATTTGAGTGAGTGGTAGAGATTATTATCGAATATACCTATACATGTCGTAGTATTATAGGAAGACACCCATTACACTACAACCGAGGTCGAAGACCGACTGAGCTTGTACTAGCCTACCATAAAATCTCTAATAGAAGCTGAGCATCAAATAGACACCGCTCTTCATTTGTACCCGGTTTAAGCCTACTGCTTGTAAATCACAGAAGTTATAAAAAATGTATTTAAAATATTTCACTTTAAAAATTGTTTTCATACAGCATACAAATTTAGCAAATCATTTAGAATAAAGTCTGTGCTTTTCATAGTCTTTTTAGTATGAGTTTAACCATTCATAGTGTTGTGGATGTAGTCGAAGATTTCTAAAAGTCAGAAATTATCAAGCTCGCAAGAAATACTATAAGTATTATTAGTAAGTATGGATAGTGGCCATTACAGATAGAAAGTGGGAGGAAATGTAACTGTGACCGCCTTGCTGAACAGTCTTTTTCTTGGTCATTTGGGGATCTCTTCAACTTCACAGAACACTGCCTTCCTAAGCTAGGACACGAGGACCCTAGGCAATCGAGTACCCTCTGACTTTTTGTATACTACGACATATTATATATATATATATATATATATATATATATATATATTACATATATTATTATGATGATTTGTAGTATGGGCAGTTTATTCTTCGTTGGTGGTTTCAATTTTGATTTCAGTGGGCAGAAGTAAACTAGAAAAAGAAAGTGGGGAACAATGGGCCTACAGAGTGACTTAATTGCCTATTAATACCCACTAGATTTTTATGTTTGTGACTGTGCCCATAAAATGTGTACAAAAAAGTTCCTTAAAGAAACTAATTTAAATTATGTTCCTATTTATAAAGGAAAATTAAATCATTTATTCTGTAGAAACAGTTTTACTTTTCCTAGCTCCGTCACCTAACCTTGTTTGCCATTGAACATTAAATTTTCTTATCAGTATGTAATGAGTAAATATTGTTCCAAAAGGACATACATCGCTCGCTGTACTACTAATAATGTTTCTCCGTCAACAACGGAAGTTTTTCTACTTATACACAAACACACACGCACACGCCACGTGTAAATGGATAATGGAATAAATAAGTTGGGTGTCCCGGTGTTCCTTAAAATTCACGACGTGAGGCAGACTTGGACTTTTACTACCTTTCCTTATGTTCCGTACAAGTCTGCAACTACTACTGCACTGCTGTATCATACCATTCATGCTAGGTAACTACCTATACATAGTTTTGTCATGGTCTAAGATCATTGCCGTGCGTAGTAAGAGAATGTCACAACGTATAATATGAGTAACAGTAGAGCTGAAAATAGTATTTTATAGCTGTGTTAGATGACTGCGTTTTTGTTATTAGAGTTGGGCATATAAATTTTGCACAATTGCACAATTTTCAGATGAATGGACTGGACCAAGTAGTCAACTCGGGAAATATAGTTCAGGGCAAAATTTCACAGGAGATATAATACGTCATATTATATTATCTAGTTTCTTACTTATAGCTATATTAGATAGGTTATATTTTTATAGGTTGTTAGGTAAGGAATGGTAGGGCGTAGCGTGGCAGCCTCTACTTTACTTCATCAGCAAGTCTTTCTTTCTGTGATTGTATTCTGCTGAGCAAGCATATCACTTTTTGTCTGCTAGGCTTTCCAATTCTACTGTATACATACTACTTACTATATGCTATGGTGTAGTGTGGGTGTATGTTAGCTTTGGCATTTCGAAGCTATTCTGTCCTCCCATCAAATTCTATTCTGTTCTACACTATGCATTGCCGTACTGATTGTGAGACCGACAGAACAGAACTGCATGCCCTCACATGATAGAAAAGGAGCTACCTACATTACGTATATACATAAAGCTAAAGCAAAGGAAAAGTTGGGTGGGGTTGAATTGTTATAATGGCTGGACTACTGGTGAACTTAAAGGAGAGAAGTGGACCGACATAGTAGTAGTAGTAAAAGGATTATCTCAAAAAGCCATGTTCAACATTCAGTGGTTATCCACAAACCAAATATAATAGATTGAACGCGCATTCACAATTCACATTACTTGTGCTCGTACTGTGCTCAATTGAATTTTCACTTGCAATGGCAATCAGATATGTGTGGCTTGACTTCTAAGTTACACTGGGTACAAAGAAAAATGAATTCTACAGTTGTTCTGTGACTATCACTTAGTTTGTGTGTGTGTGTTCTATTAGTTTACGTGGGTCGGTGCTATTTGTGGTAGTAGTAGAAAATAGAGTACCTTTGATCAAGATTGCATGACTGAATCAGCATAAATGTAGAAAATAGAAAACACCATACTTCTTTCGTCTTCTGTTTGACTGTACTGTATTGTGTCACAGCTATATGTGAATGTGAATACTCCTTTTGTGCTTAGTCTATTACAACGCCGAGTGGTGTTCTGAAGTGTGGAGTGAAAGTAAATGATGTGAATTAGCTGGGGTCATTTTCCCGTGGAGAGTTAAAAATGTTGTTCAATTCGTTCTTTCCTTCGCTTTCTCCTCTCTGTCGCCATTTAAATGTCCACAAAGATAAAGTGGGTAGTGTAGTGAGGTGAGATATATACACCCATAGGAAAAGAAGGTAAAAAGAGATTGAATTACTACTCTGTGAAATGGGAACTACAGCATATGGGATGTGATGCGATGCAATGCGATGCGATGTAAAGTGATAGTCAAACTTAGTCAGCAGAGACACAACGCATGGAAAACACTACCGAACCTGTAGTGGTCACTGTCCTATCTACTCTGGTAGCTATATATCTGTATTCTGCTGCTTCTTTACTTCTTTCTATTATCAACCTACCTACCACCACCTACTACCTACATACAGCAATCTACCTCTACCTTGGGTTTGTATTGGCATTTTGTTCTACCCATTATGCATTGCAGTGGTATTTATTTACTCACTCACAACTCAACTCAACGTCCACGTCCACGTCCACTTAACCACTCTCTCACTCACTCACTACTTACAATTGACCAACCATAACTAGCACACCTTATATGTATGTATAAATACGTCGCGAGTCCAAATCAGGTGAGGTGAACTTCAGCTAAAATCTACCTTTATGCACTTTACCACATATTGTGTATCAATAGAATTTAAATGGACTTGGACAACATGAGGAATAAAAAGCTTACATTTTCTATATATATATATTCACACCACTCTCCTCTCCACTTTGGAATCTATTAGCTGCATTGTATAGTCCATTTGATTGTATTGTAGTGCATACTGGATATAGGTAGGTACCTATATCCCTAGTTCATATAGGAACCTACCTACATTAATATGTGACATGAGTTTCATTCAGCTAGTACTTTTCTTTATAGACCTAGACGGATAGATTTTGTGTGGTTTCGTTTGAATTGAATTGGACCACACACACATAATAACACTCTTCGTGGAAATGGACAAGGCAAGATAGGCTGGAATTGTGGTGGTGAGAACATAACTACAAGACCCAGAGCAGAGTGCA